>VUYV01000376.1:611319-692547 GCA_008711295.1 Anarhynchus alexandrinus | reverse complement strand
CAGAGGCCGCCATGCAGCCCCCGCTGCCAACAGCTTGCAACATACTCCCTATACACTGTGTCTAGAGTTTTGTTTATCTTCCCATCAAAGACCCATTTTAAATTTAAATTGTAAAGTTCTTTTTGAGAGAATATTAAGCCCAGTAGTTTCTACTGAATTTTAGAATGGGAAGAGGATGAGAAAGAAAAAGAGAGTGTTTATTACCTTTGCTGGATACTAACATTATGCTTGTCATTCTCATGTTCATCTCTCTTTTTACTGCGAAGTGTCTCAGAAGGCATCACAAAAATACAAAGGGAAATCAGCCTAGCTTGTAGCTGTAGTATGCACATGCAGAATAAATACTTGACAGTAGGTTAAGTAATGGAGGAGAAGGAATTGAGACTATCAGCCAACACAAAAGAATTTAAAAACAGGCAAAATGCCAAAGAAGCAAATTCAATAAATTATCAACAAAAATGAATACATATTCTTCCACCTAAAATGCTTTTTTCCTCTCTATATTGCAAAAGCTTTTTATACTTCTCTCACTCTATGCTGCATCTTCTTTATCTTTCTAAGCCTGAAGACAATACAACATTGTTTGTTTCCATCCTCTCATGTAATATGGGATCTTTACTGTTCCCAAATGCTGGCTAGCATTCTAACCCTCATAAGTCAGTGAGAACGCTATTATTTCTCATTCATAAAATCTAATTCTATCCTGTAACCATCTAGGTGCCTAATGCTGAGTCATTCCATTTAATATGTTGGGTTTTTTCTGCATTTCTTTCTATTCTATATATATATATTTTCTTCTTTATGCAACTGTGATATCAACACTAATAAATACAGCTGTCCTGAAGGCAGTCTTGTGGAATTGTGTGAAAACCTTTGCAAACTTGTAAAAGGAAACTTGCAGTCTTCCATGATGCATTCTATGATGGTTTTAGTAGCAAAACAAACAAATAAAAATTATTTCTGGATCTAAACATAGTGAGAAAGGCCTTTGAATTATTTTATGTTTGATGGTTTCTGAACTACGTAATAAACTCACTCATTGAAGGCTTGATCAATAAAAGAGGGAGTTTTAAAACTCCATCAAAACATGCAGCAGCAGGAAATAAAATGTATAGGATTTTAATAAAGAGAATAACCCATTTCAGATAACATTTGCCACTCAGATGAGACTGACAAAACCTCAAAATCTAGAAATTATTATTTTGCTAGTATTCAAAATATTTTTATAAATATTCCTCTTGAGAACTTCTTGGGGGGGGGAGATAATTGATATGCAGATTTGGAAATGTTGGACATGACAGAAGAGAGAGAAGAAGAGGACATATGCCTGTCCTTGACAAAATAGAGTTTCTCCTAAACTAAATACGCTAAGATGGTTAAATAATAAATAATAAATGATAAAATAAACTGTTTAAAGGCATATACATGTATTACCAAACCACAGGCGGTTATTTACTCCAAAGTATTTTTTCTTATGGCTATACTACCAGCTCTAAGAAATTATTAGAAAAGATATTTGTAGATTTTTAATATAAAAGATAGTATAAACAGGCCAATATATAAATATGCTTTTTTTAATAGCTTTTATATCATATTAACACTCAGCTGTTAGCAGCTAGAACAGAATAACTAAAAAGTACAGGTATTCAATTGTATGTGTCAGTGTTATATATGAGAACACAGTATTCCTCTGTTTTTTGACAGCGTGTGTCAGAAAGGAAAAACAGACACATTGTCATTCACTTTTGCAAATACACACACACAAAAGAAGCAACCCATGTAGTCACATAAAGTAGCCTAGAGACAGCTAATTTTAACAGCTTATCACAATTTGCATAAATTGGGATCACAGGTGCAAGATATTTAGTTTTACCCAGCACTGTGGGGCTGTGTCAAAATTAAAATACAATGATATATATTATCAAATAACTCACAACAACAATTATGAATTATTCTGTTGATGTAAATTAACACTTGAGAATAAAAACCTTACAAGTACCAGATGTAGCTAACAGAGAAAATAAACACAAGCCTCTTCTCATATTTAGGCTGATCACTAGGTTTAGACTTGTCCATAAAAATACCACGAAGACAGGAGGGGTGAGAGGAAGGTGTTTTTAGATTTGTTCCCATTTCTCATCATCTTACTTGGATTAATTGGCAATTGATTAAATTAATTTCCCTAAGTTGAGTCTGATGTGCTCATGACAGCAATTGGTATGTGATCTCTGTCCTTATCTTGACCCACAAGTTTTTCATCATATTTTCCCCCCTGTCCTGTTGAGAAGGGGCAGTGATAGAATGGCTTATTGGGCACCTGGAGGCCAGCTAAAGTCAACCAACCATACCATAGTAACTGAAAAGTTTTCTTCTTGCTATTATTACTACATTCCACCTCTTTTTTGTACTTTTTAATAACATTTGTTAGAACAAGAAATTAATTCAGAAAATGTTTACTCACGAGCTAATTTGCTCAGCTCAGGTTACAATAGAACTGTGTGCCTCAGTTATTACAAATGAATGTTGTGTAGTGCATATAAGAACAGATAGATCATAATACAATCTTCAGTTTGTCCAAGTGAGCTAAGAAAGGCTAAGAAACTGAACAATCTAAATGCACTGTTCTTTTTCTTATCTTTTTATTTTCTTTCTTACATTTACAGATCTCATTTCTTTAGCTTAATCTGATTTGATTAAAAAAACAAGGATGAGAATATCTGTGTATCTAAGAGAACTACAGAATGTATGTCAGTTTCAGCAGTGTTTTGCACATGAATGACAAATAACACAGAACTGTGTTTTCAAGAGTTTAGAATTCACAAAACAGGTATGTTTTAAAAATATTTCTTAGAATTACCATTTAGGTAACTGAGATACGAATGATGTACAAAACTGCCCAGCACTTAGAGATCTCACTTTGTTTATGTTCCACACCCCCTTCCAAAGTCAGGAGAAGCAATAATAGCATTTTAAGCTCAACTGATCTGTGCAGCCACAGATTCTATGAGCTCTTTCTTATACTTGTGCCTGAAAATAAGGCAGATATGTCTGGAGCCAATAAAGCATTGTTTCTAAAGATTTGCAGTGGTTATATCTCTTGCCTCAGAAATTGATCTGAAAAGCAGAGGACCATAATCATGTGGAAAGCCCAAGGTAAACAGTTCTTGCTCCCCTTGAAATAACATTAAAACACTGAAGGAGTTAAGGCAGCAACAGTGGACAACATATTTTAAATAAGACCTTAGGTGCAGTGCTGCTGGCAAGGAATAAATCAAGTAGTTCACAAGGCTAAGGTTATTCCGTGCTAAAGTGCTTATTCTATTTTTAAAGAAGTCACAGATCATTTAGAAAATAAAATATCCCCTTAAAACTAATCAAAATTACTATACTATAAAACAGTACTAAATTTGGGTATGCTAGGTGTAAAAATAGTACTAAAAGGGCATAGAAATCTGGAACAGTACAAATTAAACCGAGCCACAATACTCAGCACAAAACAGTTGTAGTTTCTTTTTCCGAGTCCCAACACATTTTCCTGTCAGACTTTTAAATTTGCTATCTTTCTATCTCTATTCAATGAGATTCTTGTTCCGTTAATAGAAGACTCTATACAGCCCCATAATGGTCTTAGGACCATTGTGTCATACAACTCTTAAAAAAACATCACCTAAGTATCTGAACTCATTTACTTTCTCAGAATCAGAACATGAATCTGTACATGGTGCACCCCTTTTCAGACTTATTCCTTTTCAGAAATGTTCTGAACCAATTATTATGCAAGACATAATTATTTTTCCTTGGGCATACCACTTAAAAAGCAATTCATCTCACTTAATTTTAGTCATGCCTAAGTGATAGGCATCTGGCTTGTGATAGTTGTCTAGGCTCTTTCTTTCCAGAGACATCTGTCTCTCTGCACTAATTATGATGAGATCCTAGATGGCTAGTTTAAATTAGATGCCTAATTTTTGAAAGCTGAAGCCAGAGAGATTATCATCCCTCTTGCTACCATAAGGGTGCTTTACATAAGATTGTTACCATAGTGATTTACAAGAGCATAAAAAACCCAACAACTTTGCCTACCTTTGAACAAGAGATGTACTTACATAATAAGTTTGTTAATGTGACACCAAATCTGAGCAAGTATATCCTTAATTTCGACCAAGGTTCATATGACCAAGGATCATACCTGACCTTATGACCAAGGATCATACCTGTGTCAGCCACATTCTTTTACCTTCTCGTCATCTCTAGTTGTAAGATATATTTCTTGCAGATATCACAGAATCACAGAAAAATCTAGTTTGGAAGGGACATCTGAAAATCACCTGGTCCAACTTTTGTTTGAAAGCAAAACCTTGGATTAGGTTATCCAGGGTCCTGTGAAGCTGAGCCTGGAATATTTCCAGGGAGGAAGATTTCATCAGTTCTATGGGTCACCTAACCCAATGTTTAATTTTTCTCACAATAAAGATTTTTTTTTCTTATATTCAGACAGAATTTGCCCTGAATTAGCTTGTGCCTGTTGCCTCTTACCCTATCACCATATATCCTTGTGAAGAGGGAATGTCCTCCTGCTTCTCTGTAATTGTTTCTAGGTATTCGAAGACTGTCATTAAAGTCCCCCTAAGCCTTCTCTTCTCTGCTTTGAACAAACCCAATTCCTTCAATCTTTCATCATATGTCAAATTTTCCAGCCCTAATCATCTTAGTTGCCCTCCCTGAGATCCTCTCCAATTTTTCAATGTCTCTCTTGGACTGTGGAGTCTGAAACTTGTGTGGCCTAACAAGTGCCAAGCAGACCTGAGTAACCACCTTCCTTGATCTGTTCATTATACTCTTGCTGATGCAGTCCAGGATATGGTTTGCCAGGGCACACACTGCTGGCTCATGTCCAGGTTGCTCACCTTCATGATCCCAAGGGCCTTTCTAGCAAAGCTACACCTCTGCTTTTCATACCTCAACCTGTGCTAATGCTTGGAATTATTCTTTCCTAGTTTCAGGACATTATATTTTTCCTTGTTGAACTTTATGGAATTCTTGTTGGCCCAGGTTTCCATCCTGTTGAGGTCTTTCTGCATGGTGTCTCTTTCTTCTGATATATGTACCTCTCCTCCCAGTTTGGTATCATCCGAAAAGTTGATGAGGGCACATTCAATCCCATCATCCTAACCATTTATAAAGATACTGAATACTAACAGACGCCGTATCCACCTCTGAGCCACTCCACTCATGAAAGTGTGCTAGTTTCAACCATTAACTATCACCCTTTGAGACCAGCAATTTAGCTCATTTTCCACCAGTCCTGTAGTCTGCCTGTCCAATCCTTATCTTAACCAGCTTGTGAACAAGAATGTTGTGGGAGATCATGTCAATTGCTTTGCTAAAATCAAGATAGACAACATCCACAGCTCTGCCTTCATCCACTGAACAAATAGTTTCATCACAGATAACAACAGGGTTGGTCAAGAACAATTTACTTCTGTTAAATCTGAGCTGCCTTCTCCCATCACTTTTTGCTGTTTGCTTTGTCCTTCAGGTGCTGGGAAATATCTTCCATAAGGACCTATGCCTTAATTTTCCTCGTGACTTAAGTGAGGCTAACTGGTCTGCAGTATCCTAGGTCTTCCTTTTTGCCCTGTGTATAGATGGACGTATTACTTGCCCTTTCAAAATCATTCAGGACTCCACTTGGTCCCCATGACTCTTTCAAAGATGATAGAGAATGCCTTTGCAGGGATGTGAGATAACTCTGTTAGCACCCTGCCACATATGCTGTCAGGCCCCCCAGGTATGTATATGTCCAGTTTGTTCAGATGTTCTTATGTGATCATAGAATCATAAAATCATAGAATCATAGAATAGTATGAGTTGGAAAGGACTTTTAAAGGCCACCTAGTCCAACCCCCCTGCAACGAGCAGGGACATCTTCAACTTGATGAAGTTGGTCAGAGCCCATCCAGCCTGACCTTGAGTATTTCCACAAATATGGCATCTACCACCTCTCTGGGAAACCTGTTCCAGTCTTTCACCACCCTCATTGTAAAAAAAAACCTTCTTATGTCTAGTCTGAATGTACCCTCTTTTAGTTTAAAACCACTACCCCTTGGCCTATCGCAACAGGCCCAACTACGAAGTCTGTTCCCATAAGGATTATGGGAGTTATAAGTCCCCTTTAAGTACTGAAAGGCCTCAATAAGGTCTTGCCAGAGCTTTCTCTTCTCCAAGCTGAACAACCCCAACTCTCTTAGCCTGATCTCATAGGAGAGGTGCTCCAGCCCTCTGGTCATTTTTGTGGCCCTCCTCTGGACACACTCCAACAGGTCCATGTTTTTCCTCTGCTGATGTCTCCTGAGCTGGATGGTATACTCCAGGTGGGGTCTCACCTGTGTGGAGTAGAGGTGCAGAATCACCTCCCTTGAACTGCTGACCATGCTTCTTTTGATGCAGCCAAGGATACAGTTGGCCTTCTGGGCTGCAAGCGCACATTGCCAGCTTATGTACAGTATTTCATCACTCAGTACCCCAAAGACCTTCTCGGCAGCGCTGCTCTCAATCCCTTCATTCCCCAGCCTGTATTGATACCAGGGGTTGCCCTGACCCAGGTGCAGGACCCTGCACTTGGCCTTGTTGAACTTCATGAGGTTCACATGGGCCCATTTCTTGAGCTTGTCCAGGTCCCTCTGGATGGCATCCAGTCCCTCTGGCTGATAACCAGTCCCTCAGGTGTGTCAACCATGCTGCTCAGCTTGGTGTCATCTGCAAATTTTCTGTGGGTGCACTCAATCACACTGTCTATGTCATTGATGAAGCTATTAAACAGTACTGGTCCCAATACAGACCCCTGAGGGACACCACATGTCACTGATCTCCATCTGGACATTGAACCATTGACCACTACCCTCTGGATGCGACCATCCAACCAATTCCTCATCCACCAAACATTCCACCCATCAAATCCACATCTCTCCAATTTAGACAGCAGGATGTTGTCGGGGACAGTGTCAAAGGCCTTACAGAAGTCCAGATAGATGACATCTGTAGCTCTTCCCTTGTCCACTGATGTAGTCACTCTATCATAGAAGGCCACTAGTTTGGACAAGCACAACTTGCCGTTGGTGAAGCCATGCTGGCTATCTTGAATCACCTCCCTGTCCTCCATTCTTTGGAGGACTTCCATCTTCATGATCATTCTTTGTCATTTGCTTCAAGATTGCCTCTAGGCAAAGAGACTTTGGGGCTGATCTTACCTATGAAGACTGAGGGAAAGAGGGCATTAAGCATATCAGCCTTTTTATGCTACTTGTGAGTAACTTGCCAGTCCCATTCAGAAGTGGACCTACATATTCCTTGTATGTCTTTGCCTGCTACTAACATAGGTACAGAACCCTTTTGTGTTATTTTACTTATCTCTTGCCAATTTAGCAAGGCTTTTGACACTGTCTCCCATAACATCCTCATTAGGAAGCTGAGGAAGTGTGGGTTAGATGAGGTGACAGTGAGGTGGATTGAGAGCTGGCTGTGTGATAGGGCTCAGAGGGTTGTAATCAGTGGCACGAAGTCTAGTTGGAGGCCTGTAACCAGTGGTGTCCCCCAGGGGTCAATACTTGGTCCAATTTTGTTTAATATATTCATTAATGACCTGGATGAGGGGACAGAGTGTATCCTCAGCAAGTTTGCTGATGATACCAAACTGGGAGGGGTGGCTGACTCTCCAGAGGGCCGTGCTGCCATCCAGCGTGACCTGGACAGGCTGGAGAGCTGGGCAGAGAAGAACCTAATGAGGTTCAACAAAAGCAAGTGCAGGGTCCTGCACCTGGGGAGGAAGAATGCTGGGCACCAGTATAGGTTAGGGGTGGACCTGCTGGGAAGTAGCTCTGAGGAGAAGGATTTGGGAGTCCTGGTAGATAACAAATTGTCAATGAGCCCGCAATGTGCCCTTGTCGCCAAAAAGGCCAATGGAATCCTGGGCTGCATAGGGAAGAGTGTGTCCAGTAGGTCGAGGGAGGTCATTCTCCCCCTCTACTCGGCACTGGTGAGGCCACAACTGGAATACTGTGTCCAGTTCTGGGCTCCCCAGTTCAAGAGGGACAGGGAACTGCTGGAGAGAGTCCAGCGAAGGGCAACCAAGATGATTGAGGGATTGGAGCATCTCCCTTATGAGGAAAGGCTGAGAGAGCTGGGACTCTTTAGCCTAGAGAAGAGAAGGCTGAGGGGAGACCTTATTACTGCTTATAAATATCTAAAGGGTGGGTTGAAGGAGGATGGAGCCAGACTCTTTTCAGTGGTTCCCAATGACAGGACGAGGGGCAATGGGCATAAGTTGGAACATAGGAAGTTCCGTTCCAACACACGGAAAAACTTCTTTACAGTTAGGGTGACAGAGCACTGGAACAGGCTGCCCAGGGAGGTTGTGGAGTCCCCTTCTCTGGAGATTTTCAAGACCCGCCTGGATGCAGTCCTGAGTAATGTGCTCTAGGCAATCTTGCTTTAGCAGGGGAGTTGGACTAGATGATCTCTAGAGGTCCCTTCCAACTCTGAAAATTCCGTGATTCTGTGTGATTTGAGCTCCAGCTGATCTTTTGGTCTCCTAGTCTCACCTCTGAATGCTCAGGCAATATTTCTATATACGTCTTTTGGAGCCTGTCCATTCCTTTCTCATATGTTTTTTTTTTCTTTATGTTTTGCTTTGGTTTTGTTTTATTTTGGTGGGGTTTTCAGTTACTTTGGTTTTAGGTTGGTGGTTTGTTTTTTTTTTTTTCCTTTGGTTTGGTTTCTCGTTTTCATTTTTTTTTGTTGGTTTGGAGTTTTGGGGTTTTTTTTAAGTTGTTTTACTAACTCTAACCAGGCAGGTTTTTATGTTATGCTTGTTCCTTTTCTGTCTGAGTGGGTGGACTGATCCTTCAAGAAAACTGTTTCTGAAAATCTCCCAGTATTCCTAAACTCCTTTTCCCTCCAAGGCAGACTCCCAGGGATCACTCCCTGAACAAGGTCAAATTTGCTGTTCTGAAATCCAGGTCTTTAGTCTACTTTTTTACTCACAGTCTTTAAGATCTTAAAACTCTGTGATCTCATTGTCAGTGCAACCAAGGCTGCTATTGATGCCCATCATCTAAATGACTCCTCCTTATATGTAGGTCAAGAAGAACACCACTCCTAGATAAAATATTCAACAACTGAGTAAGGAAGTTATCCTTGACATATTCCAGAAATCTTCTGGATTGTTTATGCATAGGATAGGATAGAATAGAATAGAATAGACCAGAACAGACTAGACTAGACTATTTCAGTTGGAAGGGACCTATAACGATCATCTAGTCCAACTGCCTGATGAATTCAGGGCTGGCCAAACCTTAAAGCACATTTCTAAGGGCATTGCCCAAATGCCTCTTAAACACTGACAGTCATTGACTGCGTCTCTTGGAAGGCTGTTTGACCAACCTCTTGGTAAAGAAATGTTTCCTAAAGTCAAGTCTAAATACTGCTGTGCTGTTTTCCCAGCAAATATCAGTATAACCGAAGTCCTTCATGAGAACCAGAGTGTGCAGACCTAAGACTTCTTTGAATTGTTTGAGGAAGATTTTTGACGATCATTTCTTCCTCACTGTGTGACCCGTAGCAGACCACTACCACAAGGTGCCCCTTGATGGTAATTCCTCTGATTTCGACATAAAGGCACTCAATAGACCTGTCCTCTCTTTCATAGCTAACCTCCATGTGCTCACACAGGTCTTTTACATAGAAAACCAGCCTTTTTCCTCTTCTACCCTCTGTCTCTCCTGAGTAGCTCGTCTGCTGCAGTATACAAATCGTGAAATATATTACTGAGTTTCTGTCATTCCAATTGCATTGTGTCTCTGTGACTGCCCATGGAGTTCTATTTCTTCTCATTTCCCTGATTAAGAGCATTGGAGGACAGGTACTTGAGGTCTTTCATCTTCCCCTATTCTTTGAGGGGAGTGTGGGCATCTTCTTCGTTGCTCCATTACATGCACGTTTTCAGTGCATCACTTGGGTCCTTACTTGTCTCCAGACTTTGGACTCCACTTCCCATTGCACTTAGTTTAAAGCCCACTTCATAAAGTTAGCCAACCTATTGGCACAGATGTCCTTGTCCCTTTTGATGTCTCCCTGCTATAGCCCACAGTCTTTGAAAAGCAACCCATGATCATGCTTCAGTCTCCAGAGGGTGAGTCACTCTCTACTTTAGGGGTCTATGTTCTCTTGTTTGAAAATGCATAATTCTCATTTCTGAATGCAGAAGAAAATTATGGGACTAGCTTAGTCAAAGCACCTAACTTTCAGGTAGGTACATTTAGCTGAGGAAAATCACACCTTCTTTTTCCCCGTCTCTAAAATAAGCATAGTGATTCTGATCTACTAAGACACCTAGAAAGTGAAGACGTCCAATTTCTGAAAAGACTTTGAGTATGTTTAGCTGCTTTCACCTATTTTGTGAAATAGAGGAGCTAGCCCATAGATGTTTTCAGACCCTAGATGCTGGTATAGTTTACTGATATAAAGATGGCAAAGTCTTTTGCTGTGTTATCACAGTTACTTCAGTTTTCTCTGCCTGTTTCTTAACAAGTTGATCATGAGAAGGTCGTGAACAGGTTCAGATAATGAATATGTCTGAGTGTCATTGTATGTGGAAAGGTATTCTATCTCTTCAGTGACTAGATGTCCAGTTTTACTACTGTGTCATTCACTGATTGTCTCATACAACATTCTCACTTCAGTTTAGCTTAATTAAAAAGTGTTATTGCCACCACTGTGATGAAAAATTTGGTTTTCAATCTGAATATGCCAGAATGAGAAAAGCTGATAAGAGAAAAAACAAGCAAACAAACCAGCCTAGTCTTTTTCTTGCAAATTGAACAGTTCGGTCTTGGAAATTACTAAGTGACAACAAACACAATCTATCTTCACCTTCCCTGTTACTATACTGAGTGGTAGGCATCTGCTTTACACCTACCTCAGAAAATATTGCTTTTCCATAGAATTGCTTTGAGTTAAAACTTTTCTTAAAACTTATTGTAATATCTTTTCCTATGTTGGAAAAAAAAAATATATTTATAAAAAAAAATAGGAGTGAAAATAAAAACACCATTTTTTGTAACAGCTGCCATTTAAATAGACCTTTTGACAGTATGGAAGCTTCTTTGTATTTCACATGTTCCATGTGCTTGATAACAATTTGAAATCATGCTAATGTCTGACAAAGCAGGATTTTGATAGCTCTGTAAAAACCTTAATATCATTGCTTCAGGCAAGGTGACAGGTGTAATCACCTTCTATAATTCGTGTTTAATACCTGAGTGGTGGAGAGGAATCATATCGTGTTCTTAATCCCAAACTCTGCTACATTACCCTCCCTCTAGAAAATACTTGTGAAAATTGCTAAACCTAGTCCAAAATTAATACTGCTAGAAAGAATTTTTATCACCATAAAAACTGATGTAATTCAAAAGCATAACTAACTCTTAATGCCAAATATATATTTTACAGGATTCTTTACATTCTTCTAAACTCTCTTCTGCAGTCTAAACATGCAAAAGAGGTTTCTATTACTAACACTTCACCTGCCAACAATATTCATAACAAATGGGAAGTAGTTTGACACAGCATACATTACGAAAGACAATATCTTTATACTGTAGTTTTTATAATCTGTTTACTTTTAAGAGTATTTGCAAATACTAACCTTAAGGAAAGTGTCATGGTTTCAGCTAGGATGCAGTTGACTTTCTTTCTAGCAGCTGGTGTAGTGCTATGTTTTGGATTTGGGATGAGAATACTGTTGGTAGTGCACTAATGTTTTTGGGTGTTGTTAAGCAGTTAGGGCCTTGTCTGCTCCTCACACAGCTCCACCAGCAAGTAGGCCAGTGGGGAGTAGTGAATTAATTCCTTCCTTTACTTTGCTTGGGTGCATGGCTTTTGCTTTATTTATTAAACTCTTTATTGCAACCCATGAGTTTTTCTCACTTTTACTCTTCTGATTCTCTCCCCTATCCTAAACAGTGTGAGTGAGTGAGTGGCTGCATGGTTCTAGTTGCCAGATGGGGTTAAGCCATGACAGAAAGTTGTTGTTTGGTTTTTTTTTCTAAAAAAACCCCAACTTAGTCATTATGAAAGGCAGCCATCTTTAACAATGTTATTGAAATTAGATGTGCAAACATACTTACACTATCTAAATTTTATATTTGCAATGAATGCATGAGATATTTAAGGAAGAACAAAATAGTGCATGACAGGAAACATTTCTATATCATAACATGCAGACAGCACCGTGTTCTGCTAAGATTCTAAAATGGTTAGACATGACTCCTGTCTGCTCATCAGCTTGCGGAGCTGTGCCTGGAAAAACTAAGCTCACAACGTATATGAGTTTCTGTATTATCTGTGTAGTCAGACACATTTTTGTTTCCTTTAGAGTTTATTAAATAATGATCAGCTCCATTAGGCTCTTAGACATACCCTAATCTTTTGAAACAACTCCATACTGCTATTATCTTAAGAAGGAAATGCAGCAAGTATAATTTCTGTGTCAGTGCAAATGTGTTGTCACTTATTCCAAAGCAGTTAAGCTTGATCTCAAATTATGTGGTTACTACATTACTGTTGTTGTAGGTGACCAGTAACATGGAGATGGTAGGATTAAGAGAATTACGCTAGGTGGAGAGTGGAAAGTATTATCTGCTAGCAGAATACGTATGTTTCAAACAGTGCCTGAACTATAGATTCATTATCTTGGAAGAATATTCATGGTTCTGCTTGTCTTATTCTTCTGTGTTCCTTATTATTGACACCACAATACATAGTTCAACAGACCTTTTAGGTGACCTGTTTTAAGGCCCTGAGCAACCAAATGCAGCTTTAAGATTTGAGTAGTGGGGTGGACCAGGACTAGGCGGACCACCTAGCTTAGTCTATTATTCTATGATTCTGTTCTTAACTAGATATATTGGTGCACGCAAATCTTCTATTTCAACACCTTAATGGTATTAGTATAAGAAAAAATTAATACCTGAGAATTATTTACTTTCATATAATCAGAACAATAAACTGTGATTAAGTATTTTGCTTTCAAACCACATAAAATATTTCTAAGCAATATTGCTGTAAAATAAGGTGACCAGCTGAACCAGTCTTTAAAAATGAATGTTGGTAAGAAAAAGGTTAAGTGAAGCAGCAAATAAATGTATTCTAAGCAAGGTTTAATACAAAACTTAGCCTTCTGTATTAGATTTCCCATTAAAAATAGTGTAGCTTGTATACAATACAGCTGTTAAATATATACATATTGTGTTGTGATCACTACTGCCACACTAGCTGTAGAATAAAGGCACTTCTGACCTTAGGTTTAAGGACAAGAAAAGAGAAAAGAAGACTGAGAGGGGATCTTATTAATGCTTCTAAATACTTAAAGGGAGGGTGCCAGGGGGATGGGAACAGTCTTTTTTCAGGGGTGCCCAGTGTTAGGACAAGAGGTAACGGGCCCAAACTTGAACATAGGAAGTTCCATCTTAACATGAGGAGGAACTTCTTGACTTTGAGGGTGGCAGAGCACTGGCACAGGCTGCCCAGAGAGGTTGTGGAGTCTCCCACTCTGGAGACATTCAAAACCCTCCTGGATGCTGTCCTGTGCAACCTGCTGTAGGTGACCTTGCTCGGGCAGGGGTGTTGGACTAGATGATCTCCATAGGTCCCTTCCAACCTCTATCATTCTGTGATTCTGTGAAAAAAAGGAAGCCAGACTAGTGACAAGAATGAGAAGATACCAGGATGTGTTAATATGGAAATGCAGATGGAAACAGTAACATATGCCTTCACTCAAATATGGGTGTGTCAGGATTTCTATTTAAATCAGAGATTTGCTCCACAGCAAAAAAAAAGTTATTTTGTAAAGTGTTTCTTCCAGGTAAAACTTCAGAACTTTCAGAGAGGAATGTATGCTTACTTTTGTGTAAAAAAAATGCATTTTTATAATCAGTTAAATTTAGTGTACTTTCATTTAAAGAGGAAAAAAAATGAATTTGAAAATCGGGGTTTTTTTTGAAACACCACCAAAATATCCATGAATTTTGCTATTAAGTAGAAGTACATATGAGAGTTTTTATGGTTTTTATATGGACCTAATGCTAAATCCCATTCATGCTAAACGTTTATTTGACTCATGGGGTTTGTGGTTTTCTTAATTCTTTCTATGGCAATGGTGTTTATTCTTGTTAATGGCACTGGTGATAGATTTTCTTGGTTTTATTTTCTTCTCTCCAAAAGATAAGTTTACAAAATAAATATTCATAAGCAAAAGCACACTATGATTATGTGCTAAGCTTGCTGAGAACTCATACCTGTATTACTATTTCATGCAAATCCACTAAGGACAGATCAATATAATTACACTTACATTCTTTGATATATTATTTGTCAAAGGTAACAGCAGAAGAGAGCTTTATGATTCCCATTAGAGACAAAAGTATTTTGCATTCCTCTACTTTGTAGTTCTAAGATGGTTGGTTTTCAAGGGAAGAAACATTAACTATTGACTACAAATAACAGCAATTACAAGGTAAAACAAAGTGTTTTGATTATAAAAATAGGGACAGAACTTAGAGTTAAAAGATGAAGATTCTCATTATTGTCTTTCATTTCTTTTATCTTCTTCACCATGAGAATTGTGTTGTAAGACAGAATTTTATAATTACCAGAAGAAAATACACACTGTTTTGCAGACTGAGGTGGAAAGAGATATGTAAAGTAGATATTGGCCTTCCCACAAAGGAAATATTAATTTTTCTAATCTTCTTGAACTCAAATACTAATCTTATTCATCAGAGCAAGGCTTGATTTTTTTCTTTTAAACAATTTTCATCTAAAGTTGAAACCTAGGATGATCTGAGGCATTACGGTATTCTCTTCATCTACACCAGTTATAAACAACTTGTGACTCTTGAACCATATGTGTTTGTTCAGTAATGTAAGTAAGGCTTTCTGTTTGGGAGGATAGCACACATCTAGCAGGATTGCCTTTGATATGGTAACTTTTTGTGTCTTGCTGCCATATGAATATTTTGTGCATAGTTCAGGAGGTCAAAAGTAGTAGATATTCCATACTTTTGCCATTCAACATTGTTCTGTGGAGTTCCTTTATACCCAGGAAAAAAATTAAGCTTTCTGTCTATTCCAAGAATGCTATCACAGAAAGATATATGGTAAGGATTCCTTCAGAAGCTTAGGAGTACAAATGATTTGTAAACTGAACTTTAACAACTGGGTTTATATTTAAAAAATTAGCATAGGATTTTTAGGATCTAGAATTACTTGCATATAAAGAAAAATCTAAGCAATACTGGGTTGTTCAAAGCTGCTTTCAAAGAAGAAGTGCTGGTTCTGCTCATATCTGAAAATATGGTGAAATTATAGATAAAGACAATAAGGTAAAAATTATAGAAGTAGATTTTGTAATTAAACCTTAAATACTTTAATGCATGAATTGTGATGTAATTAGGTCCTTAGTAGCACCTGTGTAAAAGCTTGTCAAGACATTCTTCATGGGCCCAAATTGCCATTTTAATATTTAGTATTTAAAAAAAAATCTATTTAGTGACAAAATTTATGTTAATTTGCTTAGTGAGGATTTTAGCTTCAAGTATTTAGTGACTGAATAAATCAAAAAGGTTGGTATTGTATGCAAAAATAAAATAAAATAAAAGGTCATGTAAATTAAAGACAACATATTCTCCAGGAAATGTCAATTGAGTTGTAAAATCCCAGAGAAATTTATGACTTCTAATATTTTTACTTTTTTTTTTTTAATTCTTCAGACTTTTATGGCTTTCAGAATCTTTTCAAAAGTGCAGGTGTTTCACATATCAGCATACACGACTGATATATTCTTATCATTTCAGTATTTTAGTGTTTTTACTTCTGTTTGAAACAGTAATCCTCAATTGTTCTGTCTGGTTTTCTGTGATTTATTCTGCTGTATGTTTATTCTCTGGAAGAAACTAAGAAAGATTTTTTTTTAATCTCCTCCCCCCCAATTTACATTTTCTTTCTTATCAGCACTAGATAACATACTTCAGTTTTCAAAACATATAAAATGCTTTAGAGACTTTCATGTATATTTAATACAAGTGATATCCTGCTGTTTACTGCCTGAGTCATTTTTAATACTGTGAAAAGATGAAAATGTCTCATTAATTGCTTTTGAAAAATAGTAATCTATTGGGTAAGTTTTTGCCACTTTGTCCTCCTTTTAAAGGAGTGCCAAGATGATGAATGAACATTTAAACTAACATAAAGCTGTGCATTTAAAGAATAAATGTTAATGCCTGTAAGATACATTTAAGAAATCTATGTATGGTTTTTGAAAACTTTTACATACTCAAGCTTTTCAAGTGATCTTCAGGTTTGCATGGTTAATTTGGAAGTATAGCAACACTTTTTTAGCATACTTCATTAGGTCTGTTTCTTTTTTGTGCCCAACAGCCTTCCTGACGAAGCTCTTGTTACACAGCGAAATTAAAAAACCTTGGTCAAAAAATAAATATCAGTATTTTCCTAACTCTTTAGTCTCACATAAAAGTAACTTTATAATATGGTAAACATAGTAGTAATGTTTTTAAGTTTTGCCAGTATTAATTATTGCCAGAATAAACATTATTATTCTGGGCACTAAATATTCAGGAATGTTTAACAATATTTTGCATTTTTAAATTTCAAAATTCTTAATATTTGCCTTACTATATCTTCCTTCACCAGGAATATGATATGGTCCTGCAATTTAAAAACTAAAACAAAATTTCTCTACATGTACTGGTTTTGGCAGGAATAGAGTTCACAATAGCTTCTTTGGGGCTATGCTTTGGAATTGTGATGAAAACAGTGTTGATAACACAGAGATGTTTTAGTTACTGCTTAACAGTGCTTACACAGAACCAACGCCTTTTCTGCTTCACACACCACCCTACCAGCGAGTAGGCTGGGGGTGCACAAGAAGTTGGGAGGGGACACAGCTGGGACAGCTGACCCCAACTGACCAAAGGGGTATTCCATACTGTATGACATTATGCTCAGTGATAAAAGCCACAGGGAAGAAGGAGGAAGGAGGGACATTCGGAGTGATGTCATTTGCTATGTGTGATGGATCCCTGCTTTCCTGGAGATGGCTGAACATCTGCCTGCTGATGGGAATCAGTGAATGAATTCCTTGTTTTGCTTTGCTTGTGTGTTCAGCTTTTGCTTTACCTGTTAAACTGTCTTTGTCTCAACCCATGAGTTTTCTCACTTTTACTCATCTGATTCTCCCCGCCATCCCACCAGAGGGGGAGTGAGTAAGCAGCTGTGCTCTGCTTAGTGGCCAGCTGGGTTTCAACCACGACACTGCACAAGCTGTAAGAGTAGAATACTTCATGTCACCACTACAGAGAAGTATTTTATGCTTGTTATTGGCAATTATGTATCAGGCATGTTTTCATAAGATGAACATTTGAAATCAGGCACATACTTGCACTAGAAATATTTAATAAAACAAAAACATGGATCCCTGCAATGCATCAGAGCCTTTTTGAAAACTGATCTACCCTGATTTTTGTTGGCAGATTATTTTACAACTGATTTATACTGTTTTTAACAAGGTGTCTTAAAACTACATCAAAAACCTACTAGTTTGTTGGGGTTTTTTTAATATTTTATGGCAAGATATATGCAGACAGGCAATATCTGCAGTAACCGTGATTTATTTAACTCAATTAATTGGAAACAGTAACCAGTTTTTTTCACTCTTAATGATCAAAATTCTCAAATTCACTCAGTGGAGACATTTCTAGGCAACAGTTATATCTAAGAAATCTAAGTGGTATTGTAGCACGTAATGGAGAAAATTTGAGTTTGAGGCTAAAATCATAGAATCATAGGATATTCCCAGTTGGGAGGGACCTCAAGAAGTTTCATTCCTACTCCTTATCCAAAAACAGATATTAGAAATTAAAATAAACAACAACCTACTGCTCTGAAAACCGTTTACTGCACTATGTCCATTAGCATGATGGACTGCCAGCTCTTGAGCTCTGCATATAGAAAACCAAAGTCCAGAAAAAAAAAAAAAAAAAAACACCAAAAAAACAATCAAGGAAATTCAAAGACAAAAGCTGTGTCAGTACATTAAAGATGTACTACCTTCTGTAGTGAATACAGAAAGAACATAATTGTATTAGATGCTTATTCTATGTAGAAGCGCCTCTCTTTCTCAACTGTTTAAACTAGCTTGAAGTACATACCTAACTTTCAGATTAATAGTTTAGTGCAGCAAAACCACCTTACCCTACCCAATGTAGCTATACCAGTTTACTTCCCAATCTCCAAATTAAAAACAAGAAAAAACTTGCAGAAGTTGCTAAAATGTCACTGTAAATTGCAGAGGAAATCTTGATGGCTCACAGTAAGAATGTTGATGGTTTTTTATTGTGGGTTGTTTTTTTTTTTTACTTTTTTTAACTCTCACAATGAAAATTTTCAGGTTTCCTTGAATTCAGTATTTGGTTTAGTTTGTTTAAAACAGATGTTGTACAGGCTTTATCAAATTGCCACAGTGCCTATACAGTGTGTATGTTGAAGTCTGAATACTAGGCACAACTTAAATGTAGCTGTACTATTCATACTGTCTTAAATTAAAAAATATTATACCTTAGAAAAAAATTATGACAGTGTGTTTAAGTGTTTGACATGCAGAACACCTCCCTATAGCCCTTGAAATTGTAATTTAGAAAGATTGAAAACTCCTGGGTAAAAAAGATTTAAAATATTTATCAATGTAGACCTTTCTGTTTTCTCATAAGACAGTCAGGTGCAAGACTGATGTGAATGTAACATCCTTTATTATTACTGTTCCCATTAAATCAATTGTGGTCAACAGGTCTCAGTCTTAAAGCCATTTGTGTCATTGGTATTCTGTGTGAATACAGAATGACAATAAGAATGACAATAAGAATAAGAATGACAATAATTATTGTTTGGGATAGAACTATTGCTTTCCTTTAGAACATAATCAACAGTTTTAGGCCGGATTTTTAATTTTTCTCATAAAATATTCCTTAAAAGCCTCAGTGCTGTGGTTGTACTGTCGTACTGTTGTGTATGATCTTATTAATTTCCCAAGGCTACTGTATTTTGTTAGATAGGATTTAAAAAGCTAAATGATCTCACACATAGCAAGTGAAAACATTCATATATACACTTCAATTTAATTTGTCTGTGGCATGTGTTACCACTTAGTGAGTGAATTCTTACATCTGGGGTTCATCTGTATTCTGAAGATGATAATAAAAATTCCTATTGTACATTCTATTGCTAACGTTACGCTAAAAATTTAGAAAGAGATTATTATCAAGGGTAGTAGAACATTTTTAAGATGCCATGCTGTTCAAAAACTGTGTATATGTTGAAGGTAGCATCATGTCGCTCCTGTACTTTCTGGAAATTGTCGGTCATCTAGAAAGTATCAGATTGTTAGTGAAATTCATATAGGGAACCATATTAGAGACTCTACTCATAGTTACAGAGCTACTCCCAGGACTACTTGCCTTGGTGCTGTGGTGAGACATTTTGTGTCAGTAAAGAATGAAGTGTATTACAGAAGGTATAACTTTTATGGTTCTTATTGTGCTGGATTTGTTGGGGAGGAAGGTTGTCTATTCTACCCTAGAAAATAGATTCATCCAACATAGCAGCAGCCAGGGACGTAACATTTATGGATAACACTTCAGAGAACATAACTTACATCTCTGACAAACAGCTGACATTTTCAAGACTGTGTCCACAACAAAGAGGGTTGGTAACATTCTCTGGCTTAAAATGTATGAAAGTTGAGATTAGCATTGACATTTAGAAAGCTTGCTGAATCAAAGGAAAAGTTATGACCCTAGTTTTATGGACCCTAATATTTAACTCTGCTTGCTAGTGGTCTTATTTTGTGTTTCCAGAAAAAACGTCAGGTTCTAAATTTTGTTAGCATTATTAAAAATTAGAAAAAATATCCTATGATAAAGAATCATTATACTATTTGTGGTTGTTTGGGCTCAAAATATTTTCTTTCCTTACAGAAAGAAAAATACATCCATTCTTGTCTTTTCCACTTTTGTTACTGTATAAAAAGAGAAAGTAATGAATTAGAAAATCAGTAAATTAAGTATTCCTTGGAAATAATGGGAATAAATGGAATAGAACTTTTATATCTTTGCTGAAATAGAACACCATTTCCCTTAATTTTACGAAACAATCAAATTCGTTCTCTGTTTTTCCTTTAGCAACAGGCAGGCTGCACCTCCAAGATTAAAGTCATCGTGCGTAAGGACTATACTATGGGTTTATCTCTCTGTCATCAGAATTTCTAAGAGTTCAAATAGATGTTTCCTTTGTTCTCAGTAAAGATTGCTCTGAAGGTTTTTCAGAGAGTCTCTTATCTGTCATCTTTACTTATGGCCCTATTCATGTCAACAGTATTTTTCTAGTAATTTCCAACAGTTTACTACAATTTTTCCTGTAACCCCTTGTTTCTGTTTGTTTCTTATCCTGTCAATTGCCAAATTCTGTAGCAGACATAGTCTTATTCCTTTATTGATGATGCCATCATTCATATGCTCTGTGGTTTAATGAAATATAGGTAACTGGATAAACCCCTGTAATGTGCAATGGTTCCACTTTCTCTGAGTCCCAGTATGTTCTATATGTCTGGATTATTCAATGTCTGATAAGGAGAGATATAAATGCATTCAGTATTTCTTAGAAAGATATTCTTATGTGATACATAGTATTCCTGACTATCTGAAGGAAATATAATATTCCTTTCTAGAAAACAAGTAATGATGTCCGTGCAACCCTGCTGCTTGATGCTTCCAAGGGACAAATTCAAATATCTTCAGATTATTTTAAAACTTTATGACCATCACCAGACAATTCCCAAAAATATTTTTCATGGGTACTTGTCATAAACATCCCCATAGACATCAAATCAGTATATGAAACACTTCACTGAGAAGGAGAGGAAACATTAGACCACAGAAGTCAATAATAAACCAACTGAATATTTATCAAACTTTTGGACAAAACTGATATTACTAAAGTATCTTTGTTATGTCTCAGCCTCTCCAATAGTTAACGTAGGTGTGCAGGTGAATAATGTCCTCATTCTCTCTGTTCACTGTCTTGTTATTCACAGTTGGACAAACCCCTGTGTTGACCAATTTTACACACTAATTATTTCTACCCAGAGCAAGTTTTGCACAGGATTGTTGGCTGCCTAAGCATAAACTGGTTTGCTACTGAGATATGAAGGAAACCTGAGCATGTGTGGAGAAAGTATAAATTAGTCTGTGGGTTTAAATTTTTTGCTTATAGCAACATTGTAGCCCTCTGAAAATCAACATGCTCATCTTTAAAGGAAATGTTAATGTAGTATTTCCATTTTCTGCACATATTGTTCAATACTGCACTCTGTCTACAAGTATCAAGCAACAGCAGAAGCATGGAGAACGGGGAAACAGAAGAACAGGAAAGAAATAATTTTAGACTACTTATAGAGGTCGGAATAGAATGTAAAAGATAAAATTATTTTTCTGTGTCCAGCCGAGAAAAAATTACTAAATGAAAGAAAACCAAGAAAAAACTCAGCAAGTATTTAGTAGGAAAAATGAGAAGGCTTTGATGATAAATTACAGCAAGAAAAAAAAAAGAAAAGAGAGAAAAAGCCTTTAAACAAAATTATTATGTAGTTTAAAAGGAATTAAGGAATAAAATGTTGGCAGAAACTGTGGGCTGCTACTGTAAGCAAAAATGGATGATGGAGATATTTTCAGGAATTTGAAACCCTAATTTGCCTCAAACATAATTATGGCTTTAGCTTTAGAATGTAAAAGTGTTTTAGGTCAGTGTGAAAACCTACTGAACTAAGATAAATGTTATCCATAAAAGACAAGAAGAGAGAAAACCAGAAATGTTTTAAAACCTCAGGTTTAAAGGGCATCTCAGTGGCCCTTTTCAAGATCTTACTGGTTCTTTGTTATGGAATTACTTTTGTAAAGATTTAAGTGGGCAAAGTGCTCAAATGCAACCACAGTTTTAGTAAAGAAGATAATATTTAAAATATGTGATAAATATTTTAAAATTAAGATTATAAGAATAAAGAGGAAAATAGGTAGACTTTTGGAGGTTTTCATTCTCAGAGCTAAGAAATCTCTGTAAAATACTGTTAATTGGTGAATAACACCATCTGAAAAATGTTAACAAAAATAAAAAATAATAAATTTTAAAATGTAAACACCGTTGGCAATTTTCCTACCTAGTGCATAACTCAGTGCATATTTCCTCTCAATTTCTGTACACTTACAGCTACAAGGGTGGGGATAACTTCATTTTATCATGAGAATGTCTAATTCCTGAGCACAGGAAGCAGCTAGATTCCCAGCAGGCGGGGGAGGGAAGTAGCTTCCTTTTGGCGACACTAACTAGTGGCTACTGAGCTGAACGGAAGAATTCATCTCCACTATGTATATGGGGCAGAAAAATGCTTTGAATGTAGATACTTCGACCAAAGGCAGACCATCCCTTTCTCAGAGGAATGTGGTCTCACCAAAGCCCACTACTACTCAGAGAACTTATCTAAGAGGTGGGAGACTCAGGAAGCCGAGTCCCAGCTCTTGGAAGAGTGATAACATCACTGGCTTGCCCTCGCCAGTGTAAAGAAGAATCTTTAAGTGGCTCCTCCAAAAGCTGATCCATCTCATAAAAGTAACTGATTGTTTCCTGGAACCAAAACCAGAATTGGAATCTATGCCATGAAACAAGGTATGAGGCCAAAGGACATGGCATTGCCAAACAGTGTGATGATTGTTTCTTCAGCACCAGTTCTTTTATTTTACTGATCTGCCACTACTGACCTGCATTTCTGCTGTGGTGTATTTGGTCAGTTGGGGTCAGCTGCCCTGGCTGTGTCTCCTCCCAACTTTTTGTGCACTCCCAGCCTACTTGCTGGCAGGGCAGTGTGAGAATGTCGTGGTTTAGGTCAAATCGGCTACAGGGGACCTGGGGGACCCCAGATGGGATCAACAGATGCTCCCCTCTACCCCTCTTCAAAGAGAGAGGCAGAGGAGGAAAAAGAGACTTATGAGTTTAGAAGGAACTAAACTACTTTAATGAAATATTAATAATAAAATAAAATAAAAAATGAAAAATATATACAAAACCATATCAAGCTCCCGAGATGACAATCACGACACCAGCTGGCACTGGGGCAGTCCCAGGCTGGACTCAGAGACGGATGGGAACTGGATTCTGCATCTGGATTCAGGATCGGGATCACAGGCAGACGAACAGAGTCCTCCTCAGACGTCGGCCATTGAAGGAAGAGAGACCTGATCCTTTGATCCCTCAGCTTTTATACTGAGCATGAGGCAGATGGGATGGAACACCCTGTTGGTCAGTTTTGAGTCACCTGTCTTGTGCGGTCCTCCCTGCAGGCGGGACCCCACTGTGCTTTTCTGCTTCCGACCTTCCAACAGGGCAAATAACAAAGTTGGTTGGCCTTGGGTGTTATAGCAATAAGTATAAGCAAGAGCCTCTCTGCATACCATGCCTGGGCATCAACTATAAACATTGGTCTTATCAACCTGAGAGAGTGAACATTGTCTGCACAATATGCTATTAATTTCAGTAGTTAGAAGAGGCTCAGCTAAGAAGCGAAGTTACTGAACAAAATTGGTTCTGTTTTACCTCAAACCAGGACAGAGGAGCAGAAAAGGCCTTGCCCGCTTAGCAACGACCAAAACCATTAGTGTGCTACCAACAGTATGCTCATCCCAAATCCAAAACATAGCATCACACCAGCTGCTAGCAAGAAAGTCAACTCCACCCCAGCTGAAAACATGACAACTTCTTGTTAATGCAGATTTAACTAGTATAGACAAATTTTTGCTAGCACTTGATTCTGTGCCTCAGTACTGTTTGCTGGCATAGACATGGGGTGAGAAATTAATTAGTCTTTCTCACAGCAGGAACAGCAAAAGAGACTGGGGGAAAAAAAAACAAAACAGAGAATATCCCAGTTCCAAATAGCAGGATACATCCTGCTACCATTACCTATATTCAATCAAGCAAAAAGAGAGACTTAAAGTAGAGCTCCTACATTTAGATACAGATTTTGTGCAGGAACATCCTCCTCTGCCATCCTTTTAGAAGTTAGGGAAGGACACAGGCAGTGTTCCTACTGAAGGTATGTGAGGCAGAAAGGGAACTCGACACTCAGTTTAGACACAAAATATATGACAACAAGTTCTGCGTATTCTCAATAGGAGAAATTGAGGTGTTCACTTTACTGTGAATCTCCTAGGAATCTCTAGGGCTAGAAATGAGTTTTGAGGATTTAGACAACTGAATTGTGGTTGTATGCAAAAGGTGCTCTTTTGTTAATCACAGTCTTAATTTGCAGTCTTGCCAAATGCTGAATACTCTCAGAAACATTCTTTGACAACATAGACTACCTCCATAGACCTAGAAAAGTCACATTATAATAGTTCTTTTTGGTCTAAAAATGTTCGCACTTAAATGATACATACTATTGTTTCAATTAGACTTTTAAAAATTTAGGAAGATTGTATCAACAGAATAGTCTTAGTTTGTCTTGCTACCAGGGAACATATTTTAATGAGGGATAAAATTTTCTTAGAAGCAAACTCTAAAGTGTCAGATTATGAATGGAGATGAGCTTGGCCTATAAATAGCTCAATCAAATTATAAACTGACTTTAAAAGCTGAAATTGTATATTATTAACTAAAAATAGTTGTATTATGGCAAAAGAGCTGGGCTTAGTACATCTGTGTACATGTTACCAGTTAGGGAGCATGACCTTCAACGCAAATTGCTTCAAATTAACATTTTTCTATGGGACAACTTAAAGTTATTCAGTAAGAGAAGCATAACTTCCTTTAGCTCTCTGAAAGTATGAAAGATCTGAGAAAAAAATACATTCTTCCTTAGCATCTTATTTTCTTTGACCAAAACTATAAATGAAGAATTCAAACATTAAGAAGCAATATTCCTACTGTGATGTTTATTTCTAAGAGAAAAGAAGCTGTATATTAAAAATTAGCAAGATTCCAGGCACTGCTGAACTATTCTTGTTGAAATTTGCACAAATATAATGGGGACAGTGCTATTCTCATTTATTTCCCTTGAAATTCTATTATAGTAAATGGATTGATACTGAATAAGACCATGCAGAATTAAGCTCATTGATTCAGGACTAAAGGTCTAAATGGCAATATTCTTCCTTTGTACGGTAGATTACCTCTGATTCCTTCTACAGTTCATGAGTCAAACAAATTACTGTATTTTTGCATATTGGCGTAAAAAAAATATAAATTGTATATGCCTGAGGTAAAGAAACAGTGGCAAAAGAAAATGAATTACTTTGCAAATACACAAGAATTTTTTTACTTATTACATTACTGTAATCTAGAGCCTAATAGTCAGTAATAGGAATGGCAGCCCAGTCATAGCCCATAAGAAGGAAATAACTGTTAGATATCCTTTGTGATTATGACTGTTGTACAAAGTATTCTAAAAATTTTAAGATCTAGGGGACAGCCATTGTCTCAGCATCTGAAAATACCCATATCTCCTTCCACTTCGGATTCCTATTTTTAAATCTCTCCTGAAGTTAAACAACTATACTCTTCTTCCTGTTTTTTTAAGCACATCAAATGGTAATTATTAATTCTGAAACAAAGCATAAGGGTCAGCTTTCTCTCCTGCTCTATTGTGTTCAACAGTTCTGCGGTTAGAGCTTTCACCCATGATGTGAAACAGGAGGTTTCAATTGCCCTTCCAACCTGATGGGGATCAAATGGGGATCAAATTCACACACGTGCTAGTGTACCCAAGAAGTTCAAGTTGTTATTATTCAGTGTTTGTTTACTGTATGCACCTTACAGTAATGAGCCTGTAGGATAAAGGTTTATACACCATTCTCATTCATGTGCTCTTATCCCCAGATTAGACAGACATGTTCATATTTACACTTTTGCTGGCTCATCAAATGTGTAGTTTCTTATTCTCACCAGATTGGTAAGGGTTGTCAGATTTCTTCCAGAATCAAATATATGCAACCAAGTGACCAAATTATAATTATGTGCCAACCGAGGTAAGTCTAGAAAACTGTTCCTCATTAACTAATGCTTTAGCCTGCATGACAATTGAAGTTTAAATTACATTAAGTAATGAGACCAAAAGAAAATCTGATTTATTTACATTAAAGTAAGAAACAACAACAGAACTGAGTCATGTGGAATTATTTTGGATAACCTGGGTATGATTCAGACTGCAATATAATCCCTAAAGGCCAGAGGCGTACCACATCCATTTCTGAGGAAAGAAAATGATATTAAGGAACAGCCAGCAAGATTACACAGGTAACTGTATACATGAAGGAGATTAAAAACCAAGATTTGGAGACTTAAGAAGACTATCTCAAATGGAAGTGTCATGGACATCTGGTGAGAGGTCATTACAGCATTTCTAGCTGTGGTTATTTATTCAGAAGTACCTTATTTTGGATATGAAACTCAAAGTTGTGTTTTCTTCAGCTGACAATGGGAATATTATATTACAGAAAAGAAACACAAGATTGTTTTTCTCTTAGAGAAGTAAGGAAATGATATTACCAGTTCTAAATTGTTGTCAGTACCAAAAGCAGAAACATCAAAGCACATACATTATTCTGAATAGCTGACTACAGAGTGATGCAAGACATTTAGAAGGTTGCAATTTTCCCAGTAATATAGGTCTACAGTAAATGAAGATCAAATTGAGTTAGAAACAAGTAGTAATTGAGAAGAAGGAGCTGACATGTTCCATCATTTGATTTAAACAGTAGCTTGCGTGGATGCATTTTTTTCCTGATTTCTCTATCACTACTGACTTTTCTAATGAGTGACATATTTATGAACAGTCTAAACCATTTGCCCAAAACAGACACAATTAGGCCAGCCATAGCCCTTCATGGTACATTAGATGGAAGTGTAATGAATAACTGGAGGAGACAGTGTATATATTAGAGTTGTGAAAACATACAATTTTTTGATTCAGCTGCTAAACTAAAAAAAACCAAAAACAAACCCAACCCAAATAAAAAAAAAAAAAAAAACAAACACCACCAAAAGGAAATCCCAACACCACCCCAGAAACTAAAAGGGTTTTTTTGGGGGAATTGTTTTTCCCTTTTTGCTCATCAAAATGAAAAAAGCAAAGTATGTTTCTATTTCAGCATGGAACTCCAAATTTGACTGAAAAATATAATATTGGATAATTTCAAAAAAAAACCTAAAAAGAATGATTTTAGGTGTGCTTGTCTCTTATCCTACTGTAAAAGGTTCATCGCAGTAATCCAAATTCCATGCCTTCATCTACCTGAAATTACTGAAATACATTTCTTATGTGCCTGTGAAATCTTATGTGCCTGTGAAAGCTGCAAGCAGTATGATCTTTTTCTTGTTAATATTGTTGTATTTTGCATAACCAATTAAAAATTAGGCAGCAAAAGAACCAGAATGCATGTGTCCCATCTACTAGTCAAAAGACATAATCACAGTAAGCAATCTGTTTCTTTCAGTGTTTTGTTAAATATTTTATGAGTGAAATATTTCTATTGTAAAGATTTGAGGATTGTTTGAGTCCCCTGTGGCTGGTTGTACAGGAAAGAGAAGACCCTAATTTAAATCCCTACAACTATCTTAAGGGATATTTGAACCTCTTTTCACAAATGAGTAACATACAATTTAGAACATGTTCTGGAGTATAACAAATACCTCTCTCTGCCTGTACGGAAGCTGTTTTATTTTGCATATAATATTTTAAAAGTCATCGTCAAAAGTATCAAGAGGATGATTCACTACACTAGAGGTTCAGTTATTCACCTTCTGTGACATCAGAGAGTTTTCTGAATATCTATGTATTTATTTAAAGTAAATAGTATCAACAATACAGAGTGAGAGTATCCTTATGTAGTAATTTGGTGTTTTATGCACATTACTGGGAGGAATAGGATGCAAGTTTGATTCCCAAACAAACAGAGAAAGAAAATGAACACAAATCTTCCAGTTATAGATGAGTATTCCAACATTTAAGTTGTTGAGTAGACATTGATCATCACTTTCAATATTTTATATGAAAAGAACAGCAGGATCAAAAGATTTGTGAGATATATTTCTGTCTCTTCTACAGCCATATTCAGACTGTGTAAGAACTGATGGAAGATTGTGGAATCTGCTTATGCTTCAGATTTTGATCCTTTAAAGTACATACTATATATATAGATGTCATTACGAAATAAACTAAATCAAGACTATGCCTTTACTTGACTAATGTGCTAAAAAATGTTCAGTGTCATCATTCCCCAAACAGTCTCATCTCTTTCCCTTCTTTTTCCTCATGGTAATGGTATCCCAGGCATTAAAACTGCTTAACTGAAAAAAATAATGTGAAAACAGTACATTGCAATTCATTGAACTGTGGTGCACTGAAGTCACAAAGGGCAGCATAGCAACATCCATCAGCTATGCTCTCATAATATGGATAACTGGCATTGGCCTGGCAACTTCATTTGGTACTGCAGCTGGCCCACTTGCCCCGGATTATCAAAAAGAGCTGGCAGATGCTTAAAATAGCCATAATCTTGAAGGGGATCATGAAGCAAATGGCTTTGTTGCTGTACTGGGCCTCACTGGGAAGGAGTTTATTCTCTTCATAGTGGCCCACAAGGTGCTGTATTCTGGATTTCTGATTAAAACAAAGTTGATAACACACCAATATTTTGGCTATTGCTGAACAGTGCTTGCTTAGCAGCAAGGATTTACCTTTTTCTCCCTCATGCTCCCCCTCCCCTCTCCAAAGAGTACACTGGGGATTCACAAGAAGTGGGCAGGGGACACAGCTGGGACAGTCGACCCCAAGTGGCCAGAGTGATATTCCATACCAGAGGTCCTCATGCTTAGCAATAAAACTGGGGGCATTTGTCTTCCAAAGTAGCCATTTCTTGCAGAATGCCTGGGCATTAGTTCTGTCTGTGTGAGGTGGTGGATTACTGCCCTTGCATCACTTTTTTGTTTCCCTACTTTTCTTCACTTATTAAACTATCTCTGTCTCAACCTATGAGTCTTTTACTTTTGTTTTTTTTATTCTTTGCCCTGTCCGGCTGGGAGGAGGAGTGAGCAAATGGCTATATGGCTGCTTATCTGCTGGCCAGGGTTAACCCACAGCAGGTACATAAGACCAGCCACAGTGCTTCAAACGATCCTTCTAAAACAGTTATCTGCCTTCATCTGTGACCATAAGCGGGTTGCAGGAAAAAGAAGAGCATGACAGACCCATATGGTATGGTATAGTACGGCATGGTACAGTACAGTATGTCCCTCCTGAGACTCTCCCAGACTTTTTTAAGCTCAGTGAATTTTCTGAGACAGATGAGTTTTTTCTGTGAAGTGAGAACTGATGGAACTTACTTCATCCCCTGGTCCAGTCTGCCCTCAAATCTGTGTAAACTCCTTGGAGACACAACCTACATCCAGAAGAAGTTCTGCAGGTATATTGCCTGTTGCATGAAGACCCATCTTTTGCTCAATCTAGGCTCAGATCCTACCAGATTTATTTGATGCTCCTCATGTATTGAGGGAGACAATGATTCCTGGACACCTTTTTATGCAGTCATGATTTTGCTGACCTCTGTCCCAGGCTCCCACACACACCTCAAGTTGTCTTTTTTCCACAAACCTTCCTTATTAAATAATTAACTAATCATGCATAATAATTAATAATACTTCATAGAGTCATAGAATCATAGGACAGCCCAGGTTGGGAAGGACCTCAAAAGATCATCCAGTCTAACCTTTCATGGGAAAAGGAGCCTAGGTGAGATTATCTAACACCCTGTCGAATCACATCTTGAAATGTGATCAGCAATGGGGACTCTACCATGCCCCTGGGGAGGTTGTTCCTCTGAATGATTGTTCTCACAGTAAAAAAAGTCTTTCTTCTGTGGAGATGAAACCTCTCCCAGTGCAACTTATACCCACTGACCCTTGTCTTCTCCATGTGGCTCCTTGTGAAGAGAGAGCCTCCATTCTCTTTGTAGCTGAAGTCTCAGTACTGGCATACTGTGATGAAGTCCCCTTGAGCCTTCAGGGACAAAATACCTAACTCCTTCAGTCTTTCTTCACAGGGCAGGTTCTTGAGCCCTTTGAACACCTTCGTGGCCCTCCTTTGGACTGTCTCTAGTTTGGACCCCTCTCTAGTCTGTCCACATCTTTCTTGAATTGTGGGTACGAAACTTGGGCACAGCACTCCAGGTGTGCCAGACAAGCACTGAGTAGAGTGGGACGATCACACCTCTGTCTCTGCTAGTAATGACCCTGCAGATGCAGCCCAGGATCTGATTTACCTTTGTAGCTGCAGCACTGCACTGCTGACCCATGTTCAAATTGTCCATCAGGATCCCCATGTCCCTTTCAGCAAGACTGCTCCCAGCCACACAGATCCTAGCCTGTACTGGGATCTTTGGTTATGTTGACCCAAGTGCAGGAGTTTGCATTTGTCTTTGTTAAACTTTATACTGTTCTTCCAGCCTGCCCAGGTCTCTCTGTAAGACGCCTCGCCCTTCTGATGTGTCCATCTTACCACCCAGTTTAGTGTCACAAACAAATGTGGCAAGGGAGCTTTCAATCTTATCATCCATATCAATTATGGAAATGTTGAACAGTGTGGGGCTCCGTATCAATCCCTGGGGGACCCTACTTGTGACAGACTGCCAACCTGAGTAAAAAACGTTGGTCACCACCCTCTCCTACCCATCTCACAGACCACCCATCCTGTCTGTATCTTGCCAATTTGTCCAGCAGGAAACTGTGGGAAACAGCGTGGAACACTTTGCTGAAGTCCATCCACTGCTCTCCATGTCAACAAAATATGTTATTTTGTTGTAGAGGGTGACCAGGCTAGTCTGGCATGATTTGCCTTTGCTAAATCTATTTTGGCTTTTCCCAGTCACCTGCTTAATTTGATTAGTAATGGTTTCTAGGAGAACTTGTCCTATTACTTTTCCAGGGATTGAAGTAAGACTAGTGGGCCTGTAATTTCCTGGGTCTCCTTTTCGGCCCTTCTTGTAGATGGGTGTGATGTTTGCCCTCTTCCTGTCATCAAGGGTATCCCCTGAACTCCATCATTTTTCAAAGAGTATAAACAGTGGCCTAACAACAATATCAGTCACTTCTCTCAACACCCTGGGGTGGATTCCATCTAGGACCATAGATTTATGTGCCTTGAGCCCTTGCAACAGGACCCAGACCAGCCTTTCCTCCACTACTGGTGGGCCGACACACGCATTATAGATACTTGATCCTGTGATTTAGGGTCTAGCTACTCTGGGAAAGACAGACGCTAAGAAAGTATTGAGAACATCTGCTTTGTCAGCATTATTAATAGCTAGTTTCCCTGCCTTGTTTATCAATTGGTCTATGTCTTTCCTGTGCTTCTGCTTACTGCTCATGTATCTGAAGAACCCTTTCTTGTTGTTCTTGGTATCTTTGGCTAATTTCAGCTCTAACTGAGCCTTCCTGACTGCATCTCTCATACCTTAGAAAGGTTATTGTAGTCTTGATGGGTATTTGGCTGCCTTTTCTTAACCAGTATGCTGCTTTTTTGCTTTTAAGCACACCCAACAGCTCATTGTTAAGCCAGGGTGATGTCTTGTTCTGCCTTCTTCCTTTCCCTTTGCAGGGGTTGGACCATTCTTGTGCTTCCAGAAGGTTGCTGTTGAATGACTCCCAGCATTCACAAGCTCCTTTGCCCTTCATGGGTGCTTTCCATGGAATCCCTTGCAGATGGAATCCGAGCTTATCAAAGCTGGCTCTTCTAAAGTCATAGAAACATAGAACAGTTTGGGTCATAAGGGACCTTTAAAGATCATCTAGTCCAACACCACCCTCCCTACTCCCCCATCATGGGCAGGAACATCTTTCACCAGAAAAGGTTGTTCAAAGCCCCATCCAACCCTACCTTGAACACTTCCATGTTGAGTCATCCAACAATAGCATATCAACTGCACCACTTAGCTTGCTGTCATCTGCAAAATTGCTGATGGTGCACTCAATCCCACTGGCTATGTCACTGATGAAGATATTAAATAATATCGGTCCCAGTACAGACTCTTGAGGGACACCACTCGCTACTGGCTTCCACTTGGACATTAAACCATTGACTGTAACTCTCTGGATGTGGCTATCCATCCAGTTCCTTATCCATCTAACAATGCATCCACCAAAACTATATCTCTCCAATTTAGTGGCCGGAATGTTGTGGGGGACGATATCAAGAAGTGGGGGACCATATCTATACAGAAGTCTATATAGATGACGTTTGTAGCTCTTCCGTTCTCCGCTGATGCGGTTACTCCATTGCAGAAAAACACTAGGTTAGTCAGGCCAAAGTCTTTGTTCTACTACTGGTCTTCAGCATGCTCAGCAGGATCTTAAACTCTACAATGTTACCATCTCTGTATCCAAGGCTACCATCAGTAGTTATGTTGTCAATTAAGTCTTCTCAGTTTACGAGCAGTAAATCTAGCAATGTGCTGTTCCTAGTTGGCATGTCCAGCATCTGCAGCAGAAAACAGTCCTAAATGCATTCCAGAAATCTGATGGATGTCTTGTGCACTGCTGTGTTGTTTTTCCACCAAATGTCTGGGTAATTGCAGTAACCCGTGAAGACCAGGACTTAACTTGTTATTTTGACTGGCACCAATCACTAAGCTTGATGTTTGCTTGAATGTATCATAAACTAAAGGTTCACTTAGAATGACAATGGTCAGTCAGAGCCCATCATTTTATATGTGAAGCAAGGGTTTTATTTCCCTGTCTAAATTACTTAGATTTATCTATTTTTAATTTCATCTATTGGTTTGGGGTTTCTTTGTTGTTGGTGGTAGTGGGTTTGATTGTTCATTTTTTCCCCTAGTAACTCAATTTTGTTAAGTGTTTTTTCTGTTCTTTTCAACATTGCCTTGGTCATAGTTTTTAAAATAAGTTTGTACCAATAGCAGACTATGTCCCTGTTTGCACCTTTCCCACGTCATTTATAAATAAAGTAAACAGCAAATGTTCCACCATGGAACCCTGCAGAACCCCACTGATAATTTCCCTTTTTGCCAGAACTAAATCATTGCTTAACATGTTTTTAAAGCTTTCTATTTGTCCTGCTGAATAAGAAAAATGTATATGTATGTGTTCATCTTTATTTGCAGAATCTTTTCTTGGTATCAAGCAATGAATAATAAAGAATGAAAGTGAGAATATTTGTTTCATGCAAATCACACCACAAGAAACCAAACAAGTTGTGATTTACCAAGTTTACAAAAATTCATGTTATTATATTTTTATTACAATAAAACCAATCTTACTCTAAAGTAATTAGATGAAATTCTTATGAAGAACATCTAACTGTATTAGTCAAACTTGAAATGAATCAGCTATATTTCATACTGAATGTCTCTTCCTTTCTATTTTTCCACTATGAAGAATGGTATTAATTTTCCAGCTAATTAGAATGCATCATAATTCTGAAGTCTAGCATCAAATTTTACTTTCTCTCTACGAATTTTAATTAAACAAGCAACTCAGAGCAGATTACAGCTTTGTGTAGAAGAACATTAAAAAGGGGTTGGAATAAATTCTCACAGAATGTGCTTACCAAAGAATTCTGAATGCCTTAAGTCATAATGAATCGGCAAAAACATCAAATATTTTCATCTTAGAAGTATTCAATTAATGAGGAAAAGATATTTAAAAAATAACATATTCAATGATTGACAGAAAAAAAGACTAACATTATTTGTGAACAGTTTTAATGAGCTCCATTCCTTATGCAATTCAGGATATTTAACAGATGTATTATCTACTTAAACTCTACAGAAATTTTGCAAATGTAAGGATGTTTTCATGATGACTGTGTTACTGCCACTGAGGTAACAATGCCTCTCGGTCTACAATGCACATACTATTATTGTTGGAGTGAGGCAAGAGGAGGGCCACGAAGATGATCAGAGGGCTGGAGCACCTCTCCTATGAAGACAGGTTGAGAGAGTTGGGGTTGTTCAACATGGAGAAGAAAAGACTCCGGGGCCACCTCTTAGCAGCCTTCCCGCACCTAAAAGAGGACTACAGGAAAGATGGGGAGAGACTCTTTATCAGAGAGTGAAGCAATAGGATGAGGGTTAACAGTTTTAAACTGAAAGGCGGGAGATGTAAGGAAGAAATCTTCTATAGTGAGGGTGGTGAGGCACTGGAATAGGTTGCCCAGAGAAGTTGTGGATGCCCCATCCCTGGACGTGTTCAAGGCCAGGCTGGATGGGGCTTTGAGTAACCTTGTCTAGTGGAAGTTGTCCCTGCTCATGGCACATGTTTGGAACTTGATGATCTTTAAGGTGTCTTCCAACTCTAACCATTCTATGATTCCATAATTCTATTATAGTAGAATAGAAATTGAATGCTTTAGAATCATAGAATCGTAGAATAGTTTGGGTTGGAAGGGATCTTAAACGTCATCTCATCCAACCCCCTGCAATAAGCAGGGACATCTTCAAATCGATCAGGTTGCTCAGAACCCCATCCAACCTGACCTTTAGTATTTCCACAAATATGGCATCTACCACCTCTCTGGGAAACTTGTTCCAGTGTTTCACCACCATCACGGTAAAAAATTTCTTCCTTATATCTAGTCTGAATGTACCCTCTTTTAGTTTAAAACCATTACCCCTTGGCCTATTGCAACAGGCCCTGATAAGAAGTTTGTCCCCATCTTTCTTATAAGCCCCCTTTAAGTACTGAAAGGACACAATAAGGTCTGTAACCCTTGAAATGACACGCTGGTAAACACAATGCGAGAGAGAAACTGAAGACCTTTCTGTCTTACCCACAGAGAACCGACTTGGTGAAACTTGAGATTAGAAAAGTTAGATATTAGGGACTTAAAGTATACTAGGCAAAGGTTTTAAAATATGGATTTTTTTCACATTTACATTCAATACAGGCCTTCATATTCCTCTTCTATACATAAAAGGATAAGTTAAGGGCAATGAGTTCAATGATTTTGTTTTAATCCATGTCTTTTATTTTACCCAAAGGGATATTTAAACTTTGTTTTAAAATATGTATCAAGTCAGCCCCCACAAGTACTACTATGAATAAGTGTTTGCCAGAATATATATAAATCTCAAGAAAATGGATCTGCAATACTTCGAGTATGACATTTTGCTTTAGTCTGAAACTGTCTGGACAAGATTGAAACATAAATGCTTGACTCAAGTATAGCGAGCTAGTATTATAGTCAATGTTTTTGTCTCTTGAAGTGCATATGCCTGTGTACACACCATGCTTAGACACACAATCTTAGATATGCGTGCAGAAGTCTAATATGGGAAAATTTACATCAGATTTTTTTTTTAATAGATGTATTGAATTATAAATAGATATTTTTCCCTTCTCTTAAGGGGCAATCCATACTCAGTGGATTACTCACCAATGTTGTAGAAGGACTCCTTTTGACTGTGGAAGCAACACAGTCTTGTTTATTGCAGACCTTAAGGTTTCCCACTATACTCTGGGAATTCCCATCCAGCAAGGCAAATTTTCCTAGATTTCTTTACATCAGTACTGGTAAGACAATGAATACTGACTAGTACTGCTGGTATACTGACCCCAGCGACACAAAAATAACTATCTTTGTATAGTATTACAATTTTTCTGGCACTTCATCTTTTTTGTTGCCAAAGGGAAATTTCCTATGTGCCCATACAGATGAGAATAGTAGAGTTACTGTATTACTATATTACTTACATCAAATCTCTCTCGTAGTTGGACACTTTCTGTGAGGTCCCTTTTTCTTTGGAAGCCTTCATCAAATGTTGAGTTTGGGGCATATATGTAAAACATATCATCAACTCTACTGAGAATTGACACAAGGAAATAACAGGTTTTGAGGTTCTTTTCCAATGCAGATCTTAAAGCTATCATATTTTGTAGTCTCTTCTATGGTTACTGTTCTTTTAGTTTGATAATTGTGTTTTTAAAAACCTGAAGAAATGTTTAAAGTTTGGGAGAAGTAGGTTATGGGCTTTCCCTCCTTCTCCAATATTTTTTTCTATTTCTTCACGTCGTGTTCTCTGACACACTACATTTACCTCCTGTCCAGAAGACACACTCGTTGTTCATTTTGTGCAAGATATCTGGAATATCTGCATTAAAGTTGTTCTGTGTTATTAAAATATCCATTTCTCCTTATCATATATTTTGGATTTATTTTCATTTTAATAGCTGTACGTGTACTAAACTAGCAGGAATACACTCAGTGTTGAAAGCCTTGCACTGCCTTTTGACTTTTTTGCTCTGTGTTCCACCATTTGGCATGGCTTTGGGTTTTTTGTCATTCAGAGGAAAGCCTCTTTGGCACTGGACTGCCACCATACAGTACCACATATATATGTATAAATATATGTGTAGCACTATGGTTAACACTGGCCTTTAAAGAAAAGATTAAGACCATTGCACACAACAGATTCTGTGCTTGTCATTCATCATACAGACTGCCAAAGAACCTTTTCAATTCCACTTATGAATTTACTCATGACAATCAATAATTTCAGTGTATATTACTGGTTTACAATCCAATCGACTTCTTACTGTCTTCACAAGGTGCAGATTCAGTTTTATGATATACGTTTTCTATTTTCAATGAAATCGTACTCTTCTTACTAGTATAGTAATTATTGTGGAAATACAATTGAGTCTGCTCAAACCTCATATGTCAAGAAAGGGATTTCCAGTGAGTAATTTAGGTTGATAATAAAGATTACAGAATTATCATTTACAGAAAAGTGTCCAGCTCACCAGTTATAAATTAGGGCTAAATAGGTCCATTATAAAGGACCTTGGCCAAAAATGCTAGTAAAGGGATTATTTCTGCAGGTGAGCTATGAATATTTTATTATATTTTTTATTATTTTAAAACTTCTACAATAGGGAAATCTTCTGGAACGGCCTGCCCTTTCATTTTTCAGAAGGGTATTGACAGAACCAGGAGCAGGAGGGACATCACTTCATGAGCCAATAGTGTTCTATCTTTCTGTTTTCTCTAAACATTGTTTAGCTGCAGAAAGAGAAAAATAATGTTTAAATAATAGCATAAACCAAGGAAAAACATATAGGCTAGAAGGTTACCTGGTCCAATCCCACACTGAGAACAGGATCAGCTTAGATCAGACTGCTCAGAACCTTGTCCAGCTGTGTTTTGAAGCATGCATCTAAAGGATTTACCTAAAGCATATTCCTTCTGGTGTAGACACCTAATTTTAAAGTTACAGATATATCCATGAGACTCAATCTTCGCCCCGTTTATCTCTCAAAATTCCTAATTTCTTTATATTTTGAACCTAGCAACAGATTTCAATTAACTTCACATCTTCAACAGGATTTCATGGCGATCTATGAAATTAATTTTTCACAGTGCATGAGCCTATCCCTTCCTTATTTTCATATCCAGTAATTAATACAGCTTTCTGAGGAAGGAGATGAATAAGAACAGAACTATGAAGCCAGTAGAAATTAGTTTCCCATATCTATGGCTTCTAGATTGAAAGCAGATTCCCTTGGAGTGGACATAGTTTCTCTGCCTAAAGCAACCATCACATAACAAACATTGGTATTTATACCAGTGTTGAAGCCACACCGTTCATATGGATGAACTAATCTCAGCCTCTCAGCTTGAAATGTATATGTATCATCAGGCTGTCCTCCCCATCCTGCAAGCTACACAGACCTTCTTTTCCCTAACATCAGACCCCACATCCAAGTGAAGAAAAGACAGAGGACTAGGATAAGGGTTTTGTTACATACAGTATCCACTTATGGGCAAAAGGGAGCACACCAGATATGCAAAGATAACAGCTGTTTATTGGTCCTGTTAACATTTTCACAGTTGAAGAGCCCTAATTGTCTTGCACAGGAAAACCTCTGTAACAAAATGGGAGGAACTGTTGCACATAACAGCTGCTGCATCCTGAGGCCTTTGTCAGGGGAGTGAGGTGTTCGTGCAGGGGGTCTCCCCCAGTCTAGGGTCTACCCATCCCAATGTTTGCACATTTCCCTGTGACAGTCCTCTTCCCTCTCCCAGGCTGCCAGCTGCAATCTGTCTGTGGCCTCCAGCTACAACAGCCCCAGGCACACAAAGGGCTATGGTTTGCCAGGCAGTGACTGCCTTGGGGGAAGTCACGTGTCCCCATAGTAGCTACCCATGGAGCTGAAGCTGGAGTAGGGGAGGCAGCAGTCACTGGCCCCAGCGCAGGGGTTAAACCAGCGACATCCAGCTCAGGCCATGGAGAGGCTGAGCCCCTGCACTGCCGGGTCAGCACACAGCCGAGCCTGTCCCTGCTGAGGGCAGAAGTCATATTTACAGGGCTACAGCCTCCACCAGCTGCCCTGCCTACCAAGCCTCATTGCAAGCAGAGAGGCAGATTTCTTCTGGCTGCACATTTGTGAGACAGCAGTCCAGGGATGAAAGTCTTGGCCGTAGAATGAGGGGATTGAATATTAATTACTTCAACATTCATCTTTCGTCAGCCTCCCCTCTTCCCTTCACCTTGCCATACTCTTTAAGAAGGAGACACATTGTAAGAAGTCAAAAAGAAAGCATTAAATAGGTTTTATCATGTCTCCACTGAATACACTATTAAGAAGGTGCCTTTAGCAGTCAGCTAGCAAGGGATTTGTGAAAAAGGAACTCTGAAGTGTATTTCTCAAGGATCCTTAGTGGTCAAGCTTACCTACATTCATATCCACAAGGTTTTTGTTTATCAACAACAGGGTTGTTCCTGTTTTGCTCCACACAGTTATTTAGATCCATGAAGCAAGGGTTATAAAATGCTACCTCTGTTATTTCGTAGTGTTTTACCCTCCGTGGGAGGATGTGACTATGCAAAATGCAAGGTCACTGAGAATGCACAACAGGTACTCTGCTGAGTAACATCAAGGTTGCTCTGCACCTTTTCCATAGCATGCACTTCACACTGCACTAGTAGGTATATTAATATATATAAAAAAAAAAAGAAACAACTTTATTCAACACATAAAAAGGCAGAAGATACCTGGCACTGGGTGTATTAGAATAAGGAATGAGGGGAGCAATTAGAGAGGATGGTAAAATAGAAGAGGAGTTGAATTAATTCTTTTGCATCTGTCTACTATCAATGGCTACAGGGAAATCACTCTTCCAAGGGCAATTTTCATGGGAAATTATACTATGGCCTTAACAAAATGATAGCCTCCAAGGAAGAAGTTATAGAGCAACTTTAAGAACTTAAGTGTAGTAAATCACTAAAACCAGATAAGATTCATCTGAGGGTTATGAGGGAAATTAAGTGTGAAATAGAGAAGTTACTGGCAAAGGTATGCAGTGTATCATTAAAAAAGGAACTAATCCACAGGCTAAAAAGTCACTATGATGGTTCCTGGCTTTGGAAAAACCTACACTTCGTATAGTTTTTGCATCATAATGCCTAGGGGAACCCTGAGTACCATAAGTACTCAGGACTGAGAGTACTATTCTACTAAAACAATTCTTTACGACATGCTGTACACCACATACAGCTTCATTAAGTTCATCATACTGTGAAGATCCTGAAAATATAGCCCTAAAACCAGATAAATAAATAAATTATTAGTTAATAGGGATGAGACAAGTAATTTGCTGAAAAATGCATTTCCATAGCCTTTGAAATATTCAAAAGTTCAGGCTGTATCTATCTCCTCTATGGTTTTAGCACACATATGTTTGGGTTTGGTTTGTTGTTTTTTTTTGTCTTAGTCTCCAAATTCAGTAGAATTAACCCTTTTAACCTGATAGTTTAAGAGATTGGATAATCTTCCAGGGCTTGGAAAAATATTTAGGTTTCCTCTTCTTCCATCCACTTCTGTGGATTTGAATCCCACCTTTGTACGAGTTCATGATATGAAATCATCAACATGGTATTTTAGCACAGATCTTCCACAGTCTGACAGACAGTGTTGTGCTTTCTATATATTGCTTTTTTTTTTCCATACCCCAAATACAGAGATTATAGACATATTCTGCCTGCTTTTTTATCTCATGGAATGCTAATAAATTTCCTAAGCGTTAGTGCATTAGTACAAATGATTTTAGAAGTCTTCTGAATATATTCTACTGTTGTAGCTAAAACACCGTCCTGGCAAGTCCTGCTACAAGTTCCCTCAACCAGGAAAGGGATTTGGGGACAAGAGCAGGATTCGATTTGGGATTTGGGATTTAGGTGCACTCATATGGTTGACTAAAAGTGTATGTTTTATAGTCCTCTTAGAGTCAGAAACGACCAAAGGCCAAGACATTAAAAGCAAGACACAATTGCCTAAACAATGTCACCTTATTCCCTTTGAGCTTGGCTGGAGGGCCCCACCTGGCTTCCATCCATCTGTCTAGAGGAGTAGGGAACAACCTAGTGTCACTAGAAGCCTATGCTAAAACAAATGAACTGAGCCATAAAATCAATATTTTTTTTTTCACTAGATCTCCATGTTTAAAATAGAAATTTAAACAAGAAAGCATTGCTAAAGACACCTAAATTGGGGATATTAGTCTCCAATATTGATCTTTCAATTCCAATAGACATTTTTACATCTAGAGTATTATACAAAGGAAAATGCGTTGCGGTATCTCTTTAATTTTTTAATTATGCCTAGGTCTGCTCTGATATTTCCATGTTTGGGGCTGTTCCTGTTAAGACTAGATCATAAATTATGACATCAAAATAAGTGCCATACCAGAGGCCCCCATCCAATCCATGTGGATTGGACTGGTCAGTTGCATTTAAAAAACATACTCTCCAAATAACCAGTAAAGCAAAGGAAGCAAACAAATATATCCCAAAGAAAGAAACAGAATCCCAACCAAAANAAAAAAAAAAAAAAACAAAAAAACAACCAAATCCTCACAAAGCAGAAGTGATGTCACTTAAAAATGTCAAGGGATGTTAGGAGCATGGCCAGCTTCCCCAGCTGCTCTGGTCCAGGTCTCCCTCCTGCCTGGCTGTCAGAGCCCAGCCCAGTGCCCTGAGGGCCCGAGGTCTCTGCCCAGGCTGAGGGACGCATCTGCCTCTTCCCTGTGTGCAGGTTCAATCTGTAGTGAAGATGTGCATGTATCCCAGAGACACACAGACACACACGCAGACACACACAGAGGACACTGACATGGCTGGTCACACAAATTGCCACAAACAAGGTACTCCTTTCAACAGTGTTTTAGCTGTTGCTGAGCAGTGCTTATACAGCATCAAAGCATTTTCTGCTTCTTGCATGGCCCCACCATTGCTGGGGGTGGGCAAGAGGCTGGGAGGGGACACAGCTGGGACAGCTGACCCCAACTGAGCAAAGGGACACCCCATACCATATGACAATATGCTCAGCAATAAAAGCTCAGGGAAAGAGGGAGGACGGCAGGCAGGGACATTTGAAGTTACAGTGTTTGTCTTCCCAAGTCACCTTTACGGGTGATGAAGCTTTCCTGGAAATGGCTAAACATCTCCCTGCTGATGGGAAGTAGTGAATGAATGCCTTATTTGCTTTATTTCCATGTGCAGCTTTTGCTTTCCCTATGAAACTGTCTTCATCTCAACCCACAAGTTTTCTCACTTTTACCCTTCCGATTCTCTCCCCTATCTTTCTGGGGAAGAGAGAGCAAGTAGCTGTGTGGGGTTTAGCTGTGAACCAGGTTAAACCTTAGTGCAAGACTAACAGGAATATGTTGAGAACATAAAGCTATTTCAGAACATATTAATTTTATTTTTGGCAGTATCACTTGCCTTAGCCAGGGAAAATTCCAGACCGAGACTTTTTTTGTGCATACATTGCAGAATGGTCTCAAGTTGAACTGTCAAGAGAAGAGGTTTTAAGACAAATTACTATGAAAAACAACAACAAATCAGTAGGAACACATTATATTCATCCAGGAGTAGCGGCGATACTCAGTTATGAAATTGCTGAAATAATAACTGTGGTCTGCAACTTACTGCCTAAATCAGACTCAGTGCTAAAGGAATGTAAGCTGACAATGTAAACTGACACCAGTTCTTAGAAAGGCCTCTAGCAATGATTCTAGGAAGCGCAGATGAATAAACCTAACTCTACTACAAGACAACATAATAGATGCTATAATAAAGAATAGTATCAGTAGATACATGAATAAACATGATATAATGCGAAGATCAATACAGCTTTGGTGAAGGAAAGTCATGCTTCATGAATCTATTAAAGTTCTTGAAGAAGTAAATGATAATATTGATCAATCAATATTGAATAATTAAATATTTTAAAAAGAAAAATTGCCTCATTAAAGGGGATTAACAACAATAAGAAATGATTATTGAATAGATTCATAGTTGTTTAAGAGGAATATAGACAGCTGAATAGACAAATAGTTGTACAATGGTAAAAAGTTACCATTCACTCATGAATGACTTGAAAATTTTGTAGAAGATGTAAAGTCTGCAACTGTTACAAAACTATTCGTTACAGAAAATCTAAAGGTACCTATGAAGAGCTGTAGAATGATCCCATGACACCTGTGTAACACGGTAATAAAATGTCTGATGATATTTAGAGTTGGCATAAAGCCATTTATATGAGGAAAACCCAAAACCAATTATACATATATGATGAACTGAAAATGAGTTAACGACTTAGTAACATTCAGACATGAGTTCTTCTGTCCATTATGGATAGGTGTCTCAGGGTCAAAATTCATAAGTAGTCCACAAAATAAGCAGAAGTTCAGAAGTTACTAAAAAAAGAATGGGAATTAAGACTTAGCATGTCATTATATCCCTGGATCATTTGATGCTGTGGTAATTCACACCTGTGGTATGGAGTATAGTTTATGTTACCACCTCTCAGAAAGGATGGAATAGAAATAAAAGAGGTAAGGAGAAAAAAAGAAGGATGGTGAAAAAATAAAAGAGTTCCTGTGTGACAAAATAGACTGTAGCCCAGTAAATATGGTTTCTGCTCTTAGCAGGGGGAGGCCCGGCTGTGCACTGACCTGGCGGTGCAGCATCTCAGACTCACTGTGACCTGAGATGTGTGTTGCTGGTTTGATTCCTGCACCAAGCCCAAAGACTGCTGGCTCCTCTGCTCCAGCTTCAGCTCTGATGATGGTCCCTCTGGGGAGGGGCTGACACCCCCCAATGTAGTCACTGCCTGGCAAACCATAGCCCTTTGCGTGCCTGGGGCTGTTGGGGCTGGAGGCCATGGCCGGGCTGCATCTGGGAGAAGGAAAGGGGCTGTCTCCTTGGTTTCCTTGTTGAGGTGTGGTGGGTTGACCTTGGTTGCCTGCCAGATGCCCACCCAGACACTCACTTGCTCACCCTCCTCAACAGGACATTTTGAGAAGATAAGATAGAACAGCTTGTGGGTCAAGATAAAGACAGGGAGATCACTTACCAATTACCATCACGGACAAAACAGACTGAACTTGGAGAAAATTAATTTAATTTGTGGCTTATTAACAACATGCATATAAGACGGTACACTGCATTCTTCTGAAACTAAAACAGAGCTATGTCAAAATATTTTGGTAGGCTGTTTCATCCAGATAAAGAAAAAGCTATTTTCAGTTGGATGCAGATTCAGCGTTTAGTCAGTGACTCAGCATCTGTACCAGAAAGCCAGGTGGTTCCACATTCTTACATAAAAGAAGAACCCATTCTTTTTTAACAGAACAGTATATATGGAAATCATGTCAAACACAAAGGAGCATACAGCATCAGTCCTGTGAATTACATATGTTAGGTCCCAATAGGAAAAAGGATATATAAATCATTACTACTTTACAGACATAGAAGTCCTGTCAGGCTTTTGTGGACTACATAATTATACTCTGATGTCTTATTAACATATCTTCCAACACTAAGTAGTTACAAAGAAAATGGTTTGGGGAGAGAACTACATAATGTAAATGTCGCTGACTTTATTGTATGTCACATATTCCAGATCTCTATCCAATTTACCTTAAAAATTAACATACAATTGTTTTCCTGCTTAAAGCTCATTACTAAGAATGAAAATAGGTACTATGTATTGCCCACTGTCACATTTCATAGAATCAGATTCACATAAGTATATATAAAACTAGGTGGTACACTTTATATCTGGTCTTGAAATTTGCCTCCAATTGTACAGACCATGTCATAACCTCCTGTTTATACATATATGTGAGACATCTTACTGCCATCCTGTGTATGTTATATACTCCCTATCTGGGATTTGTCTGACCCCTATAAGATACATCTCTAAGACAGGTTGAATAAATCATCCCTTAGAGGTACCTTTTTCTTTGTAAAGGCTACAGAGAAATACTTGCTCTATGTAGAAGTCTACACTGTAGACTTCAAAGCTATGTTCTTATGAAAGAATGTATGAGTCCTGTCACACGTGTACCAAAATTACTTCACAGGGCTGTGAAGCAGACTTACCGTTGCTACAAAGAGACAGACTTTCATCTTATTTAAAATTATCATAGAATAATAGAATGGTTTGCGTTAGAAGGGATGTTAAAGATCACCTAGCTCCAACCACCCTGCCGTGGCCAGGGACACCTTCCGCTAGACCAGGTTACTCAAAGCCCCATCCAACCTGGCCTTGAACACTTCCAGGTGTGTGTGTGGGGCATCCACAGCTTCTCTGGGAAACCTGTTCCCATGTCTCACCACCTGAGTAAAGGATTCTTTCCTAACATCTAATCTAAACCTACCCTCTTTCAGTTTAAAACCGTTAACCCTTGTCCTATTGCTATACTCCCTGATAAAGAGTCCCTCCCCAGGGACTCTTTTCTGTAGGCCCCCGTTAGGTACTGGAAGGCTGCTATAAGGTGTCCCCAGAGCCTTCTCTTCCCCAGGCTGAACAACCCCAACTCTCTCAACCTGTCTTCATAGGAGAGGTGCTCCAGCCCTCTGATCATCTTCGTGGCCCTCATCTGGACTCACTCCAACAGATCCCTGTCCTTCTTGTGCTAAGGGCCCCAGAGCTGGACACAGTACTCCAGGTGGGGTCTCACGAGAGCAGAACAGAGGGGCAGAATCAACTCGCTTGACCTGCTGGCCATGCTTCTTTTGATGCAGCCCTGGACACAGCTGGCTTTCTGGGTTGTGAGTGCACATTGCCAACTCATGTTGAGCTTCTCATCCACCAACACCTCAGCCTCATTCTCCTCAGGGCTCCTCTTAATCCATTCTCTGCCCAGCTTATATTTGTGCATGGGGTTGCCCCAACCCACATGTAGGACCTTGCACTGGGCCTTTTTGAACTGCATGAGGTTCACACAGGCCCACCTCTCAAGCGTGTCCAGGTCCCTCTTGTTGACATCCCTTCCCTCCAGTGCGTCAGCCACTCTACACAGCTTGGTGTCTTTGGCAAACTTGCTGAGTGTGCACTCCATCCCAACATCCATGTCGCCAATAAAGATGTTAAATAGTACCGGTCCCAGTATTGACCCTTGAGGAATGCCACTTGTCACTGCTCGCCACTTGGACATCGAGCCATTGACCACAACTCTTTGAGTGCAGCCATCCAGCCAATTCCTTGTCCAGCGAGTGGTCCATCTGTCTAATCCATGTGTCTCCAATTTAGAGACAAGGATGTCGTGTGGTACAGTGTCAAATGCTTTGCACAAGTCCAGGTGGATGATGTCAGTTGTTCTTCCCTTATCCACCAGTGCTGCAACACCATTGTAGAAGGCTACCAAATTTTTCAGACTTGATTTGCCCTTAGTGAAGCCATGTTGACTGTCACCAATTACCTCCTTATTTTCCAAGTACCTTAGCAGAGTTTCCAGGAGGATCTGCTCCATGATCTTGTCAGGCACAGAAGTGAGTTTGACTGACCTGTAGTTTCCCAGGTCTTCCTTTTTTCCCTTTTTAAAAATGAGGTTGTATTTCCCCTTTTCCAGTCAGTAGGAGCTTCACTAGATTGCCGTGACTTCTCAGATATGATGAATAGTGGCTTAGCAACTTCATCTGCCAGTTCCCTCAGGACCCACGGATGCACATCATCAGGTCCCATGGATTTATGCACCTTCAGGTTCCTTAGATGGTCTTGAACGTGGTCTTCTCCTACTGTGGGCAGTTCCTCATTCTTGCAGTCTCTGCCTTTGTCTTCTACAACTCGGGCTGGTTATTTTTTCTGTTGTTATTGTTTTACGTAAGTGCTCAGTTAGAACCTGCAACAAATGAAAAATTTCTGAGTTTTCCATTGAAGACATCTTGGCATCATATGGATCCATTGATTCATCAGACATGTTAAACCTGTCAAAATGAAATCTGAAAAGCCATATATTTCAATGGGTAATTCCAGTCATGCCACCTGTTTTATATGATTTTTCAAATATATACCCTCAAAAATCAATGCTGTTGTATAAAACTGTTGGTGTAATAATATGAGAAGTTACTAGAAAGGAGCCCAGAAGTTTAGAGCTAAAATCTGTATTCCATATTGTTATTTTTTCTTTGAATTTTTTGTGTGCTCTGTAAGTCTCTCTTTAACAGCCCCATTCTGTACATTCATATCAACAGTTCTCTAAATAGGCTTTCCCAAATACTTATTTTATACACAGACTTATATATTTGCTGTTCTATTGATTTATTTACCATTTTCCCTAAATTTTCCTGCATGCAACATATTTTATACTTTATAGTCTTCCATCTATTATATTACATTTTTCAAATGTTCCAAAGAGCGCGTCTGAGATATAAGAACTGAAAGTGATGTTATAACTCTACCATATTGAGCTGAATTGTCTGCTTCTTGATAATTCCTTCACAAAAGCACAAAAAGCTCTAGGTCTATCCCCTCAAAAAAAAATGTTTCAGGAATTGTACAGAACACAGGAAACAAAGAGCTTGATTTTCTATTCCCTCCATTTTATAAAGGTATTTCCATAGGCTCAAAGTAAATGTAAAAGTAAATGTAAAAGACTGCCAAAATCAATATACTAGTATTTTGTATTTACTTTTACCTTCTTTGAGATGTTTGGACGTGCAGTAGACTACAGAATCAGTCCAAAAGTTTCTAACCTGTAAAGCTTACAGTTTAATGTTGCGGTTTCACAAAGAATTAGAGATCCATGAAAATCTACATTTTTCTTTTTCCTTTGGAATTATTTCTGAGTGCTAACATGCATTTTTACACTGTAACTTGAATAATCAGCTGCTTTAAACATGAAGCTTTGTGTAACATGGAGATAAACTGAACAGGTCAATATTACCTTCTTACCCAACCAAATAAACACTACAGAAACAGTCCTTGGCTAGTGGTGATCTATACCTAAAAGAGATCTGTGCCATAGTGTTAGTTGTCATTCTGTAAATCCTGATTCAAAGATATTCAGGGAATATAAGCTATGTCCCAGGGAAAAGGAGCTGAAGAGTTTTTTTCTGCTCCTTTGATATGTAAGCTGATTAAATTTGCATCAAAAGTTTTTGCTGCTGGTTGACTATCATTTGCAAATTAAGAAATCATTGTTGAAAGTATTAGGGGGACTGGTGCTTTTGAAAGGGATTTTTAAACTCAGTAACACCTAAAAATATATAAATGAAAGTGTTTCATATTTCCTTTTATACTCTTTCTTTTCTGGTGTGTCTCACAATGCAACAGATATTTTGCATAATCATGTTACAAAGAATAAATACATGAAAAAAATAAAACAAAACCCAGCTTTTCTACATTTTTCCCCAGTAGGCATTCTAATTGCTTTCATGAGGCGCTAATTAAAAATGAGCCTTTTTTCAGCATCAGATATGTGGGTTTTGTTGATATTCTTAGCACAGTAATGGATAGCTATGCTCCTCTAAGCCCCCTTTTAGCTGACATTTAAAGTAGAGGCAATTCCTATTTATGTCAACTACCACTGCCAGCCGTGGGGGAATAAATGAGGGACACTTGTTATTAAGCAGAATGGGTATGCTGCTGCTAATACTTGTAATCTGCAGTTCAGAATGCTGTTAGCCTCTTTTTGGTGAATGCAGAAAGCAATTTCCTATCAGCATTCAATATAACACCATAGGAAAGAAGGCATTATGAAAAGTAGCTGCATGGAGTTTCAACTACTAAAGACAATTGAGTCCATTGGCTTTTGGGATACCAGTAGAGTAGTCACTAAGATATTTATGATGCTTGAAAATATATCTTATTTTCAGGCATTCATATGAATTAATTGCAGAGAATATCTATTTAGTGTGTACATCATGCATAGGAATGATACAGTATAATAACCTAACATATGGGTGGTTTGGAACCCTGGAGTATTGATGAGATAAAAAGGGTTTTATTTAATTAGAAAATCTGAAAGGAGTTGTAATTATCTTTATTTTTTTCTTTTTGTAGATCAGGCAAATAAAAATGGAGCCATGGGTTGACTTCTAAGACAGGGCTGGTCTTTTCTGTACAAAGGAGGAACAATTTTCAAATTTTTTTGGTTTTTTGTCTGTACACCAGATTCACTAACAACATAAAGGTAACTAGCACTCACTTTCACCACACTAACGTAAATCCTGGTTCATAAAACACGATAACCATGAATAGGCTGAATGCCAATGACCTGTGTTTAACAGAGGTGATCCCATAGAGGTTACACAACCTATTGGTGCCATGAGGAGCATGGGAGGAGAAGGTAACATATGTCCTGTCCTAACTGTCAGAACTGGGCAAAGGTGACTGAGGTATGTTTTGTACCAACAGTCTTTTGTGGGCTCTTTAACAAGCAGGTCACAGCAAGAAGATCTTACGGCTTCTCCACAACCTCTGTTTCTGGCTGTGTGAGCCAGGATCTATGCGCAACACTTTGTGGATAGTACAGCCTTCTCCAGTTTTCCATTAACTCCTATGGGTCCAGTCCCACAGGAAATGAAACCTGGAAAGAAACTTATACGAAAAGCTTCCCTAGCAACATTATGGAAACATGGCAGGGTTTTTTAAAAAAAAGTTCACATTTTTTTCTACCCGTCTTTCGCTAGAGCTAGAGAAAATGATGAACAACAGCACACAAATTGCCACTAGATAATTATCAGATTAATTCAACTAGTAGAAGTTACAGTTTATCATGTTTCTTTTATGCCTGGGTGATAGGTAGATTCATAGATCAATGTATTGATAGACAGATAGTGTATCACTGAATGATGGAAAGTTTGGCAGGAAGCAAGACTAGAAGAAAATGAAATTACAATTTATAAGTATTAGATGTACTGATTTTATTTTGTAGAAGGGAGCAGATTAATGTTACCGCTGAAGTCAGATAGAAGTTTATCTTCTTCATTTCATATTTCATAAGAAAACTATGCAGTGCCATTTTTTTCCAAGTAAATATGATTTTGCTATTAGCTGCATGCTGACCCGGTAGTGCAGGGACACAGACTCGCCCTGGCCTGAGCTGGGTGTCACTGGTTTAACCCGGGGCCAGTGGCTGCTGCCTCCCCTGCTCCAGTTCAGCTCTGGAAGTAACAGAGGGGTGACACCCACTCCTACTGCAGTGACTGCTTGGCAAACCATAGCCCTTTGTGTGCATGGGGCTGGTGGGGCTGGCAGGTGTCACATCTGAGAAAATGAGTAGATGCTAGGAAGAGATTTTTTGTTTGGTTTGGTTTTGGTGTAACACTTTTAACCCTTGTATTCTTGAGACTTGTTTGCACCAATTTGGACCATGAGTGTTAGTGTCACTACCTGGACCAGCTATGTCTGTTTACTGTATTTTGATGAGACTACTAAAACATTAATTGGACTAACAAAAAATTCTTAAATTTGTTCCCTTTTGCCCATAGCAAGTTTCTGAGTGCAATGCATCCAATAAGACTGAAAGTTATGATAAAAAAAAAAAAAAGAAATGCATTTTGGCCATTATTATGTTGTTAGTAACATTCTAGCTATTGTCAACATATGTTTAGAGGAAATACGAAACTTTGGGGTAGCAGAACTGTTAAAATTCTTCATAATAGCCATGCTCCCCAGATGTAGCGTGTTAGCACGAGATTAATGTTGGTGTGCAAATTATCCTTCATCTATCTAGTATAATATTTATTTATGGTCAGATCAAATGTTTAATCCAACGTGGGTTTCATATTTAAATTTTATATATAAATCAATTCTTTTTTTCTTTCTGCCTGAGGATTTTCTCACTTTCAGCATTTAGTCAAACGAAAAGCAATTGTAAGCAGCCAGCATCTGCAAATACATTATGGTATCGTCTACCACAGGCAGGAGGCCTTAAAGCAGTGGAGCATTACCTGTATTAGTACGAGTTGACACAAACTACTGATTCTCAGTCATTTTATGCTCCCTTCTGAAAAACTGTTTATGTAACTTCCTACATCAGCAGTTCTCAATGAATCATAACAAATATATTTAGCTACCTATGACAAGAGTTACTACAAGGACCACAGCAACTTTGCTACTCTCTCAGTAGCACGTCTCATAAGCACATCCTTGCTTATTTCTCAACCTAGTAGGCAATAAAATAACTTCATGAAGACCAAGAGATCATAAAAGTAACATGAAGATACAGGACCCAGTGAAATTTAAATTGTATTTTATTGAACTATTTTTAATTATGTTGAATTATGTTTGAATTATGTTTTATTTTCACGTTCTTTTTGTATCAGACATACACATGCAAATTTACACAATAGCATTATTTTAATAAATGATACTACTTAAACCCTCAAATTTATGAATTTTTACTGAGAAAATTGTGGGATGACAGTATAGTCTTCTTTGTAACTTCAAAAAACTGAGTTTTCTTAATTTTGCTGAACGAATTCCTTCCAACATAGCTAACTGTATTGATTCAAAACTTAAAATGTAAGTGATAGTTGCCTGCATCTACAAACCAGTCTAAAAAAAATTAAAATTGCTATAAGTCATTTACTGTAGCACTAAGTAGGAAGTNTTTTTTTTTTTTTTTTTTTTTCTCCAAAATGAGTCTTTATTGGTCTTGTTCCCCAGGTCTTTTGAATAGTGCTATAAAATATTATTTTAGTGAACATTCTGTTATTAGGTTGTACAAATTAGATGACTGTGATTTTTTTGCCACTAGAGGCACTGTTAAAACAAAATATTATTAGTAAAAGCAGAGAACCACAAATTTAAAAAATAATGTAGGCCTGCCTTAAAATAAATGTAGACTTTCTTTCATTAACATCCTATAGCCTGCATCTCTTGAAACATCTCTTTTACATGCTATAGTATACCTTACAGTTGATGAAAAATCAAAATCAAGCATGTGAAAATGTGCTTTAGTTCTAACTTTCAACAAAATAAATGAAGCAGCTACACTGATATTACTGGATACTACTTGGAAATTGTAAACAAGATACTGTGCAAACACATCAGAATCTGACCAGGCTCTTAGTTGTCATGTTCACGTTGTATGTGTGTTCCAGTTCAGATTGAAGTTTTTCAAAGGAGATGGTCACTTATTCACTAAATTATACCAAACTGTGTAACAGTGGCATACTCAATTCTGAGATGAAGGACCGTGGTGTGTACTGCTACTGGAAATGAAACAAACAGCTGTTTAATGAGGGTTATTTTTGCAGCACCTGTTTCTGAATCCTCAAAGTAAATGGAAAAATTGGGCTAATGGTTTTGTTTATCAGCCACTTTCCAGTTGTTTGTGTCTGTTCTGAAGATAATGAACTTCTAAGGGGCTGATGGGACTGTAAGGTGTGATAGTATAGGTACAAAGAATATGTTTGAAAAATATGGGAAAAACATCTAATTTGTTTTGAGATTTCTTTTGGTTTAGATCACCTTCCCCATTAAGCATTTTACTTGAAAATTATTCACTTTTTCAGAATTAATATACTTTGATAGAAGATAATAGTTGTTTGCAAATAACTCTACCAACTACACTACCATAAATTAGATAGAGTAAATACTACAACAACAAAAAAGTAATTACTGGCTTGGTTTTAAAGCATCAAAAGCAGTTGGAAACTATCTCCCTGAGTTATATAATCCTACTTTGCCTGTTAATGAACACCTGATGTCCCTCAACTACCCAATTCACACTCTAAAGCCAGAATAAAGAGGACTAATAAAACTGAATTATTCAGCAAGACCTCTACAGTCTGAGCGTGGCTCATATTTATTTCTGCCTGTAGACAAGGAGAGTCCACTGCAGGCCTGAAAAAGTGGATCTGAGAAATCATCCAGCAGTCACCTGTCTCTGACAGGTTTGTAAGCAGATCAGAGATATTGCTGTCTTCTTGGCTGAAGAGAAGAAAGGCAAAAGCTACCTCTTCTGTGTATCACAATGGTCCTGCCAACAGTCTTTTCCACTGAAGTGCTCTTCTTCCAGGCACAAGCTCGTTGGAAAGATTCAATGAGAGTCACAAACACAGAAGTGTAGGCAGATATGTACAATTATTTTTCCTTTTTTCTATCCCTAATGAGGAAAAGCTGTTGAGGTTAAACAATGCATGTCAACTATTCCAGTTTCTTTAATTTGGAGAGCAACTGTTCAATTCCCAGTAAATTTATATCCCAGTAGGATATAACCTGTATTGGGAGCATCCATATTATGTAGACAGTTTCCTTGGTTTAGCAAAATCAGTGTTTTTATAAGGATTTATTTTAATTGTTGTTGTTTGTTTGTTTTTACTGAACGTTTTTTATGCCTAAAATGAAAATGCGAAGTTGAGGCAACCAGTGCAAACTGATATATGACTTGCTTTAAGGAATCATTGTTGTCCAGGAGAATTTTCCATTTTCTATTATCTGGAATCAGGCCCCAGATGGACACTTTCAAAAGTCTTTGACTGGTTGCTATTGGCGTAACTTTTTTCCCATTAACCTTAACAGTCCCATACCATTTAGTTTGATGGGAATACATGTGGGTCAAAAAACATAGTCTATAATTAGTAATTCTGAGCTCTTAAATAGTTTTGAAAATATTTTACAATTATTACAATTGCTTCAAAATTCATGCTCTTTCAAATGCAGAGAGGAATAATTCCTGTTCTCGCAGCAGATATGTCTGATTCCTTTTATAACTTCAAGGAATATATTGGCAAGAATTATGTTCTACACAAAAATATCTGACTTAATGATGGGTGACTCATACCCATTCCAAAATAACATAATAAATGTTTATATGAGCTAATACAACTTTCCACTGATTTAATTTATAAATACAACAAAACAAAAATCCCAAATATTACTTTTTTTTTCTTTTTGGATCAAATGTTATATAATATCAGTACCAACCATAAAACCATTGAATAGTTTGGGTTGGAAGGGACCTTTAAAGGTCATCTAGCCCAAACCCCCTGCAATGAGCAGGGACATCAACTCAATCAAATTGCTCAGAGCCCTGTCCAACCTGACCTTGAATGTTTCCACAGATAGGGCATCTACTACCTCTCTGGGAAATCTGTTCCAGTGTTTCACCACCCTCATTGTAAACAACTTCTTATATCTAGTCTGAATCTACCCTCTTGTAGTTTAAAACCATTCCTCCCTGGCCTATCGCAACAGACTGAACTAAAAAGTTTGTCTGCATCTTTCCTGCAGGCCCTATTTAAGTACTGAGAGGTTGCAATAAGGTCTCCCCGGATCTTTCTCTTCTCCAGGCTGAACAGCCCCAACTCTCTCAGCCTGTCCTCATTGGAGAGGTGCTCCAGCCCTCTGGTCATTTTTGTGGCCCTCCTATGGACCTGCTCCAACAGGTCTATGTCTTTCCTGTGCTGAGGGCTCCAGAGCTGGATGCAGTACTCCAGGTGGGGGTCTCATGAGAGCAGAGTAGAGGGGCAGAATCACCTCCCTCGACCTTCTGGTCACGCTTCNATAGAGCATCTACCTCTTCTCTGGGAAATCTGTTCTGTTTCACCACCCCCCTCATTGTAAACAACTTCTTATATCTAGTCTGAATCTACCCTCTTGTAGTTTAAAACCATTCCTCCCTGGCCTATCGCAACAGACTGAACTAAAAAGTTTGTCTGCATCTTTCCTGCAGGCCCTATTTAAGTACTGAGAGGTTGCAATAAGGTCTCCCCGGATCTTTCTCTTCTCCAGGCTGAACAGCCCCAACTCTCTCAGCCTGTCCTCATTGGAGAGGTGCTCCAGCCCTCTGGTCATTTTTGTGGCCCTCCTATGGACCTGCTCCAACAGGTCTATGTCTTTCCTGTGCTGAGGGCTCCAGAGCTGGATGCAGTACTCCAGGTGGGGGTCTCATGAGAGCAGAGTAGAGGGGCAGAATCACCTCCCTCGACCTTCTGGTCACGCTTCTTTTGATGCATCCCGGGATATGATTGGCTTTCTGGGCTGCAAGTGTGCATTGCCAGCTTATGTCCAACTTTTCGTCACCCTGTACCCCAAAGTCCTTCTCAGCAGGGCTGCTCTCAATCCCTTTGTTCCCCAGCCTGTATTGATACCAGGGGTTGCTCCAATCTTGAATCTAGGATTCAAGAATATACGTGTATGCTGATTTGCAGTACAATTAGGAATATTATATGCAGTGTACTTACTGAAACAATCTTACTAAGTTATTGAACTTTTCAGTTTTAATGGAATCCTGTCATTCCTTACAGGGCTGTTAGGGAGAAAAATAAAGAAGAAACAGAAATAATCATTTTGAAAAGAAAATGGCAAACAAAAAAATGTAAAATTATTTTTTTTTCTAGATTTCACCGTTTTTCTATCCTATATTCCTGTTCTCCTTCCCTTTTATTTAATGTTTTTTCTCATTGAAGGTCATGAGAAAACTTTAGAAAAAGCTAAGAAAATCTAAAAAGATAATTACAAAAAAGTTTAGTTTTCTTTACATTTCCATTTGTTAACTTTCTGTTCATTTTTTCCCTGTTTCTTTTCTCTTGAATGTCTAAAAAATATTCAAAACACCTTCTGGAAAAGCAGTTAGAATTGATTATCCAGCTTCATTCAGAATATTTTATATTTACTTCCTTAAAAAAGAAAAAACAACACAATTGACACAAATATTTTCCTTGAAAAATTATGTTTAAATAATATATGAAATCATAAATGTCTGTGCATTAATTACCATCTGAGTGTCAAAACTCAGGAAGTATAATGCCCAGAATAAGAAACTCAATACATAAAATGTGGTGAGGTATTTTTTCAAAGATTCTAAAAAATGCAACTAGCAAAACTGCATTTACTGTTTCATTCTCTTATAATTTTCCTCTTGCTATTTACATGTATTTTTTTCTATAACATAGTATTATAATAAACCAAAGTACAAACCAGCTATAAAAATGCAGATGAACATATGTGTAGACCAACTATCCTGTTTTTATAACTTGAATGAAAGTAGTATTGCTGATACAGTGAAAAAAAATTGTAATTATTCCAGTGCAAAACTTTAAGTTGTACATTTAAAACAGAAGGTGAAGGGGGGGAGGGAGAAGCATTTCCAGCAGGGCCCTCTAACAATAACATACTTTTCAAATTACAAGTTCCTATTCAGTAACATCCCTCTAAGGAAAAAACAGGCTTCACAATGTGCTGGGAATGTCATCTTGTGCCTTTCTGATTGATCAACCCCTTTCCTTCTTGATGAGTTCAAAAGTTTGATAACATTAATTATTTAAAAGTCTGAAGTCCTCAGTGAACTATTATCATCCTTTGCTGTTATATTAAAGGTACAAAATGAATGACAGTGGAAGTAATTGGAAAATCTGAAGCTCAGAAAGGTTAAGTGACTTTCCTGAGGTCACAATGAGGATTTTTTTGACCTCTTGACTTGAAGAGCCATATTTAGTTCCTTCTCTAGCTTAATCCAATTAGTAGCTTGATCGTCAGTTCAGTCCAAAGAACAATTATTTTCAGCCATCTGCTTTTATCATGTAGAAGCTGAACCTGCCTTATATGCTCTGTGGGAGAATGACATGAGGTTAGAAGCACGTTTCCTTTTGCAGTGCCCAGAACTTATTAAGGGAATGATAGTGCTTCCCCGCAGAAGAATGAAGCAGGCCGGCGCACTTGCATTTTACTGTGTCTGTCCTAGGCAAGTCCCTCAGCCTCCATATGATCTTCAGAAAGAGTGCCGAGTACCTGCATAATTTTTTTCTCCTACTTCATCAGCTATAGCTATGGACATTAAAATAAACTGCTTTGTGTTGGCCCTAAAACAAATGTGCTGCAGCAGTTGGCAGATCTTTGCTTTAAATATACCATCATGAGAGCTTGTCAAAATATGGTGCTTCAATCAATTATGCATTAAATCCAACAATAAAGTGGGTAGTTTTAGGAATGCATTTACTCCACATGATTGGGCATATTGCCTACTGAGTTGCAGCTTTTTTGCATTTTCCAAACACTGTCAAGAGATAACAATCGGGCTGGTACAGGGAAACCTGCTGTCAGTAAGGACTGTAGTACTGCTTTGCTACACTACTGTTTTCAGCTTATTTTCAAGGCACACATCTGTCTCCAGTACATTGTTTATTAAAAACACTTCGTCAGTAATACAGTTTTCTTTCTGACTGAGGATACTGCAACATTGGGGTAGCATAAGGAAGAAGAAAAAGAATGTGCAAAAGTATTGAGCTGAGTATTGAGGAGAAAACCTCTGTCTGTGAAGATTAACCTAACTGTTTCAAGAAAGAGTTAAATGGCTGTATGAAAATTTCTTGTAAAAATATGCAGGTATTAGAAAGAGTCCTTAATATTCCAAAGCATGTTAAAATCCTAGAGTCATAGACTGGTCCAGGTTGGAAGGGACCTTTAAAGATCATTTAGTCTAATGCCCTTGCCGTGGGCAGGGACATTGTTCACCTTTATTAAATCACCTTTATTTAATATTGGTAATTTGCATTTTCATGATGCAAACAAGTGATTTTCAAGTCTAAGAGCAAGAGAAAACAGGACATACTCAAAATATAGCATTTCTGGCTGAGTATTCTGCTACAGCTGGAACCTGACTAACCACCATCTGAAGAAAGTAACTGAAGGCAGCTGTTGCGTGCAACTGCCATCAGTTGCTAGATGGTTAATGCAACTACAGCATAGGAGGGCAGCAAGTACGATGTGTTTTTGCAAAGCAAAATTGCATTGTAAGATTGATATTTTCCAATATTTTTCAAAGGACAGCCTAGCAATTTTGTGAGTTTGATGTAGTCACTTGGAATTGCTGAAGTTATTCTTAAGTAATGGATACACTACTGATCATTAGTAACATCACTTAGACTGCTTAATCAATGGTTTCATTTATCTTATTTTTTCTGGGCAGAAGTTGCTTTTAACAGCATTGTGCAATATTCAAACCCTTGAGTGATTTTGTTTTGTTGTTCAATAACCATGGATTATAACATAGGGGAGAGGAAAGCGTGATAAAATAACGTGACAAGCAATGAACAATTAATGTCAGTGAAAGTCAGCATTGTTTTTTCATTGCATAAAATGCTCCATATTTTCCCATTTTCTTTATGTCACATGACACTCCAATGATTTGATAATATATGCTTGAAATATATGCACTGGCTATCAGTTCCTCTGCAGTTAGATCTTCATAATTTCATGGCTTCAGGGCACAAAGGGATTTCTCATGAAATTTGGAAATGACTGGCTTCTTGCTGGCTGCTAAGGCCCTTGCAAAACACCTTAAATAAAGTATATTATGAGTTTTATAGTTTAGACTGCAACCAGCGTAACAAACAAGGCTGAGAGAAGAAACTTCCCATATCTATGCCACAAATGACCAAGTAATTTATCACTGTTTCAGAAAAACTTCTTTTTCATCAAAAGCAACGTTACTATTGAAACACACTGAAGTATTACATGATCTGCTTCACTGAAGCAAGATCCAACAGTGCTAGTAATTCACTGTATTCCAACTACAACTTTAATTCCTTCCATAAATAAATTATTAGAACTATCACTTTATGAGAAACAATATTTTGCACTATGCTTAGTTCCAAAGCCTGAAGGAAGAAATCTTTCTGTAAAATCCTTTTTCACAGATGTTTCAAAATTAGATAGTATTTAAAAATTTACTCTCCTAATTACTGAGAGAAAATTCAATAGTTTTATTTTAGAATTAGTTTGGCCTCTTTCATCACATCGTGTATTAACTATTTGATGCTATCAAAACTAATAACATTTCAATGCAGTGAAAATTCAAAAATTGGAGGTGGCATATTTATTATGCTCACATATTCGGGAAATGACCTTTTATATGTATTCTGAAATAGAATATCTGTGAGACATGTTTTAAGGTAATAGTACAAAATCAATGCTTGGAATCACACATAAAAACATTAAGACCTGACCAAATGAACAATCAAATACATTGGCTGAAATTTGCATTTCATCTTGCAGTGCTAAATGTTTTAGTATTTTACCTTTTAAAAGTCAAATATAGTTCAACATTTACAACTTCTATTAGACAGATTTGTAATAGTTTTCAAATAACAGTCATAAAAGACAGTTAATATGTTAGTGGGTTTTTCTTCCATTAAAATAAGTACTTTTTGTCACTGCTGCTGCACAACAATTTATACAAAGGACTGTAAAGGTGACAGATTATTTAGATGTATGTAGCAATATATAGGGAACAATTTTTTTTTTTCATTACGTTTGTATTGATGGATTTGACCTTTCTAGGAAAAGTCACAGACATTAAAGAATCATTGCTGTTACTTGTCTTGCAACAGCACATTGACTGTACAGTGCAGGGCTGGCATGAATGTCACTGTTAGAAAATATATGTCCTAACAATAATGAGATCTATGGCTGTCAAAGGCAGGCACTTTAAACAGATTCAAATATACAATTGTGTGTGTTTGTGAATGTCTGCTTTCATTCACCTGGTGACCTGCATTTAGTGAATTCGCTGTACAGAGAGACTTTGTATGTAGATATTATTTGGTACTCATTGATTAAAAGCAAAGGAGAAGCAATACTGTTACGGTGACAAATGGAATCTAATAATCCTCATATTTACTTTAGGATTTTATCATTAATATCTTCACAGGCAGGCTGTTTCTTTTAGATGCCTAAGGCTCACCTATCTGATCTAAAATTATAGAATTATGTAGATCAAACTTACCTAAATTTCAAGGATTCCATATATCCATATATAGGTTGTAGTTTAACGTGCAATTTCTAAGAATTATTCTTACCTAACTAGTATCTTTCCATCTGTATAGCTTTCCATTTTGTATCTTTTCATTACCTTCTTTTCATCCATCAGGTGGTTAGATATATTGAGCAATTTTTAAATAATCCTTACTTAAACAGATTAGCGAAACAATATACAAGGATTCTGTAATAAATCATAGAATGGTTTAGGTTGGAAGGGACCTTGAAGATCATTGAGTTCCAACCCCACTGCCATAGGCAGGGACACCTCCCACTAGACCAGGTTGCTCATGGCTTATGATTACAGCCCTAGCAGTAGACTTTCAAAGATGGCCCGTAGTGTTATGTTCAAAATCTTGTGTATGGGAAAAGAGGAAGCTCACCTTATATGTATAGAAAGCAAAGAGTTTTTTCTTAGTATAACTTAAATAAGCATTAACCTAAACATTATTAGTCTAGATTTATTACAGAAAAAGAAAGATTATTATTACAGTTAAAACTGTTATACACAGACTTCTTATTTTCTACCCCTTTTCCTGGTGTTATGCTCACCCTTCCCTTTCTCTTCTTGACCCTAAATTTGGTGCTTTCATACTGGTGTTGTAGGCAGGAGTTTTACTGTGAGTTATCAGCATGTGGAATCCTTCACTGGAGGAAATGTGATGTTCACACTGATGGTGTTCTCTTCCTTATTCTAGGATCTATTTGTGGTCTTTTTTATATGTTTACTATCATCACACATAATTGTACTATACAAAAATAGCAAAAGTAAAATAAATAAGGTGAAGACACCTGGTCATTTAGAGAAATTGCTGTCAGAGCTAAACCAAGTAAAATAAAGCTGCAGGCAGACCAAGAAAAGTTCAGAGAGAGCAAGCCTGATGAACCTCAGTCCTGAGGTAAATTCAGTATAAAACTTATGGCCTGTTTCTGGGTGTGGAAATGCTCTATGACAGAACTACATAGTTACAATAGGAAGATAGTAGATGCCAGGGCTTAATAAAAGGAAATAGAAAACAAACAAACAAACAAAACCAAAACCCAAGCAAATAAAACAAAAAAACCCACCCAAAACAACAACAACAACAAAAAACAAACTTGGAAAAGAAATTATTATTCGATTTTGTGAAAATAGAGAGTAATTTACAAAATAAACTTATTATCTTGAATATCTGTTGAAAATAAAGTCCCAGAAAATTCAGTAACTCATTTGTGAGAATTTGCTCCCATCTAAAGTTATTTGTATCTAGAAAGTTTAGATTTGCCTAATTAGATAACAGCATCTGGACTCATGGAACCTCTTGTATAATGACTGTACTTTTTCATTTTCAAGAGAAATGTTCAATATTAGAGAGACTATGCTAATGAGCATATTAGTGTATATCATTATCAAGGTCCAACAAGCTTTATTTTTGATAGATTTCTTTTTCAGGGATGTGGGGGCTTTGTTTGATTGCTTGCTTGGTTGGTTTATTTTGTTTTCCCTTGCTAAATCTGGAAAATTCCTCAGATTAATCAGGTTACTCTCCCAGCATCTCCCTGGATTTTTTTAACTGCATTTCCCATTAACTGCCTTTATTACAGTCCCATATAAACTACATTTGAAGTTAAGTAAAATAAAAGCAACCAAAAAAAAAGAGAGATAAAACCTGTAATTATTACCAAAATACGTAGAAATATTTGGTTAATGTCATAGAGTTCTGCAGGAATTTAATTTATTTGAAATTTTTTTACATTTTTGAAAATTCCTAGATTGATCTGAATTTTTTTATACAGTAATCTGACCAGCTAAATATCATGAATACAAAGTGTCTTTCAACAAGTGATCTTTAATACTGCATTCTTATTGTTTCTAATCTTAATTAGAAGACTGTTTTTGCAGTCTGCATAGCTTCTATGCATGTCAAATTATTACAGAGGCAACTGTATAAAAGGAAATGGGTGATATAATACATGTCATTCTTGCTCTAGCAGTGGTACACGGCTTGCTTGTGTCAATGCTTCTTTAAGAAGTAAATTGTTAGCTGGAGAGTCTTCTCAATATGTGAAGATTAATAAAACTGGGTAAGAGTATATATAGTTCAATAACAGTATTCAGTTTATTGCACTGTAGATTGCATTCACTGGAGGCAGAAGCATATATATTTAGCAGATTCCCTCAGGTAGAAAGTTCATGTGAAACCTGTCAGGTTTTAAAGTTTCAAGTGTAGGAGTGTTTACCACTACATAAATTATAATGTATTTGTTGCATATCCATAGCTTTCATGGCTGTTATAGTCCAAGATGAAAGCATGCTTCTAATGTATATGTCATAGTTTTCCTACCTATTAATCCCCCCAAATATATTTTTTTTTATTATAAGCGATATTATTCTTACAGCTGTTATTCATGATAGAATCCAGCTTCCATGAGATTATTTTACATGCTGCTTATCCTTTCCTTGCCTTGGAAAAAGTTCAGTGCTATTATGTGCAGAACTTTTAAATCTAAGGTATTGTTCTTTCATATCTATTCTTTCACTGGCTGCATCAAAATACGAACATTTTCTCAAACAAAACCACCAAACCTCTTAAATACACCCTTATAGCTGGATTATGTCATTTCCTCTACCAAAAGCCACTAATTTAAGAACATCTTTCTAATATACTGATATCACTGTACATTAATGACCAACCTCTGGCACCACATACTTGATCCTGCCACACTTTTACCCTGAGAAAAGGAGAATGAGGGTAAAGAAAGAGGAATCTCTCGGCAAACTCCATTCCCTCTTGGTGTGGAGTACCATGCATGGAAACTCCACTCCTCCATAAAACTCCTTCCGGAATAAATAATTAAGAACATCTTTTCCCATTGTGTTTTCCCACAGAACTGTATCTAGCATCTAAGAGAGGTTCTGTTTATGATTAGACTTAAATCAGTAATTGAAGAGAAAAAAGGAGGTGAGAGGAGGAAGTAAAAAAAAAACCAAACAACCAAACCACAAAACCAACAACCAAACAAAAGAACCAAACACTGAATCTTGAAAGTTTTTCAATTTAAACAGAATGAAGTGAATGCATGTGTTTGAGAACATGAAGGCAGTCATAGCTTTTTCTTTTGAGGTTGTCTGCAGGCTGTCCCATACACTATACGTGCCTGATTCTCTTTCTTGTCCGTTCATCATAGTATGTTGCTAAGAAGGATGGTTGAATGATCACTATAAAAAGTATCTATTTTTTTCTTTTTCTTTCTATTTCTTCTTTTTTGTGGAATACCTCTTCTAGAAACATTTTCTTCTTGGGCCACTTGGCATCTCTTCTGATGAAGAAAGTGCCTTCAGGCAAATGGCACACAGACTCTGAGATGCAAATCTCCCCCAGCGCCCTGAACTTTGACTGTGACGTTGGCAGACATGGTTTTTATACAGGACCTCTGAGAGCTGTTGGTGTACTTGAAGAAAACAAAACACACTCCCCCGACACACACCTTCTTTCTTACCTTTCACCAAACACAAAACGTAAAGTCTTCTCCCTCTCATTCTGTACTTGTCAATAAATTAGCAGAGAAAAACTAAGAAGGCAACAACAAATGCAGTGGGAGGGAATGTATCAGGAGCAGGCAGAGGGTGGGCTGGGGTGATGGAGAGTGATGCTGATTCGAAAGGGAGGAAATGGTAGGGAAAGATACAAATGCCGATACATCTTTACTGTTGCTTTTAGAGATCTGTTTTCTTACTAGAAATGAAAAAGTGAGGTGCCATGATTTTGCACAAATTTTGTTATTTTTGTAATTTACATACACATCAGAGTGATTTTTTTAACGTGCCGATCTCTCTCACTACACTCATTCTCTCTCAAAAAAAGTTACGTGGGACTAAAATTAGTATTAGTTTATATGCCTTCCTGCCGGTGCAGGACATCAGCTCTGGGAGCACCAGCCAACAGCAAACATCCAGTCAAAAGGCACACTGGCGTATCACAATAAACCACTTTGGACTAAGGGGACATAAATGTGCAGGACACAAACAGTCCATGCCCATCCTTCCGCTACTGGTGGCTACACTGAAGCTTGCATGGGTTTGTATGATCTACCAGAGCAAAATCCCAAACATATGACAGCAGAAGTGTGTTCTGTGCCTTCAAGGAATGATACCAAGAATCAGGCTAGAGGCAGAAAGCCTAGGTTTTAGTATTTAGAGTAAAAGTTTCTCCAAAACTACTGAGTAGCCCTTTAAAATCCTTAGACATGTTAACAGTAACATCAGTCAGTGGCACTAATATATGGTAGATGGTTTGAACATTTACTAGCATTTAAATAAAAAGCAATTCTGTTTGTTAAAGGATGCAAAGGTTAGTCTTTATGGTTGTTGTTATAGTTTAGGCTGTTTTCTGTCAGCAAAACTTATCCTGCAAAGTAATTGTACTGCCTTGTGACACCAATGTTTTTTATTGTCTGCGAAAAATCTTCTATGAAACACAACTGTCATTGTGCCAAATAATCGATAGCTTGATTTTAGCTTTATTAGAAAAGTAAGAAAATGAAGATTTGTTTTGTTATTAGTTAAACAAAGTTAGAACCCCAGAAGGATGCTATATTGGTCTTGTTAAGATGCTCTAATGGGAACTTCAGAAACTTCTAAGACGCTTTTTATTAGGTATTGAAAAACTTAGAAAAATCAAACATTTTGAAAAGAAAAATATATCATTTACCCTCACAGGTGGAGAAAGTGTGAGAATATGAGAGAAATAGAAAGTGTGAAACTAATAAAAAGAATGGAATTAGGAAATTAAGAAGATAGCAAAATACCAGGTTATTTGCTTCAAACATAACATTGGAACTTAAATCCTTTAACTTCTGGCTATTCTTCATTTATCCTTATGTGTTTTATCTGAGGAATTCCTGTGAACAATTTTGTGAGAGCCACAGATAATGCTAAGCATGTCTAATTTCTAATAAAGTAGAAAAGTAAATTTTGTAAGCAATATGCTATATAGTATTCAATAAAATGTAGTGAAACCTTGACTGTGTAACTTCCCAAAACTATGCTGGTGAATAATTATTATCTTCTTACATGAGTACATCTTGGAAAGCTACGTCCTGACATCTCAAAAGAGAACATCATGCACTTATCACAGTTTATTAAAATGTATTGAAACAACAATAATGCATTTTTTTCTTCGTATTGGATCACACATTAGTATATGGGTTTGCACTACTGATATACATTGTATCTGAAAATTAATACATAGATATTTATAGATGTTTGTAGATACTGTTTACCCTCCTCAGGGGATCTTTAAGCATGCAAATTGTTGCTTTTTTTGAGGGTAAAGTGCTAGGATTTTTAAGTTCTACCACACTGCATATTATGATGTCAATACTTAAGCATACAAAAAAGGTTATTCAAAGTTGTTTCAGAACAATTTTGGCTTCATTCCTTCTAAAACTAATTGCAATTGTACTACTCCAGACTGTTCATCTATCCCCAAAATGCCTTGTCTGGAACTCCCAACAAAAAGTTGTGTGTCTACTTTTACACATTCCCTTTACGCCCTCTTAGATCTAAGACACCATGAAAAGACTGATAAACGTGTTATCTCTGCTAAGTTATTCCCACTCAGGGAATAAAGACCTCGCACCTAGCCACACCAGAATTATAACTATAGGAACAATATATATGCTTAGATGTGTTGATTAACATCTTGGGTAGAGAAACTGGTTTCTCTAGAGACCCAGGCAGTTTCTGCTGCAGAACTGACCTAATTGAGCACAGGTAACACAATTGGAAATTCTCAATAGAAACCACTGCTGCAGACGCTGAAATGGTCACATAGGTCAGGCTTTTTTACAGTCAAGAGATGTTTTGCATGTAGTTTTAAGACAATCAATAACGATGAATCATGTATGTTCCAGGTAACCTTATGGGACCACAGGCCAGCTAGGTCTGGGAATTCAGCAAAACAAAGGTTCACAGTCTCTTCTGGACCAGCTGGAAATGATGTTGCAATAATCACTTCAACAGACTCCTGTCATCATCCAAACGGGGACCATCCTCTTCTAAAGATTTGATTCCACATATGAACATCCCTATGCAAAGAAACACAACAAAATATTTTTTTAAGCACTATTTCCGTGACTGTCTAAGCAACATAGTCCTAGAAAGCCCAGACCCCTCCAGGGCTATGGTGGAAGATCCTTTTATTTTGCTGAAGGTTAACGTTTATGCAGTACATTGTACCAGACTGGCATTACCCATGTAGCTCTGTTTAGGAAATTTATCACTGTGTGTGAACTTTGTACTCCTTTTTCCTTTTTCTTTACTAACTTCAGCCACATCTTGTCCCAGTATGTTTTCTTGGCTCATGCATGATATTGCTGTTTCTGATGTTTTGACAATTTAGATGTATTGTTTTACAAAATGCCCGGTACAGTACATACAATTCTGTAGTTGTTGAGTATTCTCCTTTACGTTTTTACGTCCTACTGAAATTGCATCCCTCAATTTTTAAACCGTATGAGCTTAGGAATAAAAATATTCGTTTGAAGACCAGGGTGCTCCAAGGGGTCAAAAGCTTGCCTAAGCATGAACCTAAATCTGTACCTTCAGTAATAACCTCATCTTCTTACAGTCAGTAGATGTGTGATGTGATCAAAATAATATCTCCATTTTTTATTCTAAGTATTCTTTTCTCACTGTTGATTGGTTATTAGATTTGTGGATTCCGTAATCACTCTGGGCATGAGGTAAATGAGATAGATCATGCAATGAGCATCTATTTTAGTTTAATAAGATCACAAGCATTTGCAGATCCATTCCAGACTTCCTGTATTCATAGCTGTCACAATAATAAGGTACAGTTAAAGGTATAGCTCTGAATAATTCAGGCTGCAACTTTCTAATGGTTTCTGCTTTCCCTTCTTTATATTTCTTCTCTGCATCGTTTCATGACTACTGTATTTTTTCTCATTTTCCCATTATCTCTCTCTTCTCTCTTATGATTACTTTCACTCCTGTTGCTCTCCCTCACTACCTCAGACTATTAAAAAAACGTGGGTATATTTTACCATGTTTTTGTATTGTGTGTTTTTACATACTCAATAAAACATTTATCATGCACAACAAGATTTGAACTAACCTATTTTTTGCAGTGTCAAAAGTTCATGCTGTATAAGTGTTGTTAATCTTTTGACTATCCATTGTTAACTATCCTTTCCTAGTTCTAAGTTGAAGAATATTTATTTTATTTCTGTACTATTCCTCTTTATTCTTTTTCTTGCAGAGTCATGATGCTGGACAGATACTTGAGATCTTTCTGCGTTAAAAGTAAATAATAAACTCTACTTAACAAGCCTTAGGAATAATAATCCTGTAACATAAATGGTATATGCCAATGTTAATGAAGGGTTATCAAATAGATCATTGAAATAACAACAAGCAACAGCAAGTTTAAGATTCGGCAGAACGGACATAGCAACCCAGACAGAGCTCCCACGAAAACATGCAGCCATCCAGGTCTCGGGCTACAGGGATTGCCAGAGCCTTTCACTGGTGATGGATGGCAGTAGTGAGAACAGCTGTGTGAGGTGTGACCAGGTGGACAATCTGCTCAGACTGGTGGCAGATCTACGAGAAGAAGTAGAAAGGTTAAGAGGGATCAGGGACTGAGAAAGAGATAGAGTGGTGGAAACATGCTCTGCTCTTCCTGAGACAGAAACAGGAACAGCCACCAGAAAAAAAACAAGATCAAGGGGATCCTGTATCCTCCCCCCACCAGGCTGAATGCAGTAGCTTAAAGGAGAGGGGTGAATCAAGGCAAGTCCACTCTTGGGGCGGCAGGCGAACCCCCTCCTTGCCCACCCCACCTTCCCACATGCCTCTGTACAACAGGTATGAGGCTCTGGATGCGGAAGGCCAGTCAATGGATGATGTAGATGATAGTCCATCTTCATCAGAGGTGCTGCCAAGGTCAGAAAGGCCTACCCCCTGTATCACGACCCCCTCCACAAGGAAGAAAAGACAAGTTATAGTTGTAGATGACTCCCTTCTGAGGGAAACAGAGTGTCCAATATGCTGGATAGACCCTCCTCTTAGGGAACTCTACTGCATCCCTGGGGCCTGGGTTAAGGACATCACTAAGAAACTTCCTAGCCTGGTGGCCCTCAGACTACTACCCATTACTGCTTTTCCATGTGGGTGGCAATGAAGCTGCAAAACGTAGTCCAAGGACAAACAAAAGATTTCAGCACCTTGGGATGGTTGGTAAAGGAATCCGGAGCACAGGTTATTTTTTGCCTCTCTCCTTCCATTTGTAGGCAGTGACGCTGGAAGAAACAGATGGGCCCAGTCTATTAATATGTGGCTCCATGGCTGGTGGGGTTTTTGATAATGGGATGGTCTACAAAGCACAAGGCTTGCTGGTATCAGATGGGATTCACCTTTCTGAAAGGGGGAAAAGGGTCTTTGCTCACAAGCTAGTGGGGCTCATTGACAGACCTTTAAACCAGGCTTGAAGGGGGAGGGGGTTACTATGAGCCACACTTGGGGAAGTGTGGCTGGAAAACTATCCAGCAGAAAAGGACCTGGGGGTATTGGTCGACAGCCAGATGAATATGAGCCAGCAGTGTGCCGAGGTAGCCAAGAAGGCCAACAGCATCCTGGCCTGTATCAGGGATAGTGTGGTGAGCAGGACTAGGGAAGTGATTGTACCTGTGTACTCAGCATTGGTGAGGCCCCACCTCAAGTACTGTGTTCAGTTTTGGGTCCCTCACTACAAGAAAGACATTGAGGTTCTGGAGCGAGTCCAAAGAAGAGCAATGAATCTGGTGAGGGGTCAAGAGCACAAGTCTTATGAGGAGCGGCTGAGGGAACTGGAGTTCCCTGGAGAAAAGGTGGCTCAGGGGAAACCTTATCACTCTCTACAACTACCTGAAAGGACGTTCTGGTGAGGTGGGTGTCAGTCTCTTCTACCAAGTAACAGGCAATAGGATGAGAGAAAATGGCCTCAAGTTGCACCAGGGGAAGTTTAGGTTGGATATTAGGAAAAATTTCTTCACTGAAAGTGTTATCAAACACTGAAACAGGCTACCCAGGGAAGTGGTTGAGTCACCATCCCTGGAGGAATTTAAAAGACATGTAGATGGGACACTTAGGGGCATGGTTTAGTGGTAGACTTGGAAGTGCTAGGATAGCAGTTGGATTTGCTGATCTTAAAGGTCTTTTCCAACCTAAACAATTCTATGATTCTATGATTCAATGATTCTGTGGCACAAAATAAGGGAAAAAAAATCCTTCTGCAGAAAAGATATTTAACTTAAAGAATTCTTTTAAGTGTTGCAAGATCTCAGACATTCTATGGAAATGTCACTTATGTTTGATAAAAACTTTTAAACTATCTACATTTGGCATTTGAATTTAGAAAAAAATAATATTTTGTATTTTAAAATTTGACAGTGTTACTCAAATTTGCTTTTCATTCATATTCTTGTCAATATTCAGTTATTTAGAGACATTTATGACCTGGAAATAATGTCTACGACAGTTACATGTCCTGTATTATTGCTTTTAGATTCTGCCCTTGTAGATATTCGATCAGTTTCTCTAGCTCTCTTAGAACTTTATCACGACTTCAGGTCTCAGAAATGGAAATATCCAAACTAGAACTGATACAATTGCATAGCAAAATGTAACTGCCTTCACAACATATCAGCACAACCTTTACCATTCTGAGTTATTCTCTACTGGAAATAAAACAAGAGAAGAAAGGAATATTTCTCATTGTATTCCTCAAATTTCCACTGATAATGTAGGAGTAAATACACTGATAGTGTAGGAGTAAAATGCTATGAAAATGTCATTGTGTGTGTTGTGATAAACATGCTTTTTTATAGATGACAATTTTACAGAAAATAACAACATTCTGCATTATACTTAGACCCTAGTCTACTCCAGAACTCGATGTAAAAAGATGTACACAAATGTTTAGTGTTGCAGCTTAAAAATATTCTCTAAACAACCGGTCTTTCAACTGAGTAAACACACATGTTTACTAGATTATTAAATTGATGTGCAAACAAATCAGGATGAGCTTTTCATTGTTTATTTTAGTCATTTGCAAGACTGAAATTATTACCACAGAGACAGAAAGATTATAATAGAAAGCTACGGCTATTCCTATACATTTCAGGTACATCTTCTATGGGATTCTCATACTTCAATGGTTCTTCTGTCTTTAATGATCATTGCTAATCTGTGCAATGGGCAAGTAGCAGAGTAGCATAGATGAGCAGTCAGTACGTCTTTCAAATAGATTTAATAACAGCCTATAAATACTTGACATGTAAATCACAGATCTTAAATCTTATATTTATGTAATTAATCAGCATAATTGTACTGCAATTGTGACTGTGTTTCCACAGAAATGATTTGCTAGAAAAATAAGACAGACACACAGCTAGCATCGTCCATGACTCTGAATATATCTTATATTGTAAAACAGTTGTCTGTCCTTTGTCCTTATCTTTTTTAGACTTGCTTGTTTTAGTGTCCACAGTATTAGAGCTAAACTATGCTACACTTTTAACTGGGGGACAAAATGGATAAGCTCAGTTCTACTTGACCAAAATTCAGGTAGATTTTTGAGATGTCTGAACTAATGTTCCATTTTACCTCACTTGGTCGTCGGAGCTCTTCTTGCTCCACATGGCTAGGAGAAGGTCTGTTACCCCAGTATAGCTAAGGATTTTGTTTTACTGGAAAGCTGTGTTACATTTCTAGTGAAGCTTGCTTCAGGTAGCCTTTTTCCATCTGAAACAACATAAAGCAGATAGATAAAATTATTTCAAGAGAAATAATAAGATATCCTATCTGGGCTCTGAGACACCAGCTGGTATATTTAACTATTTCAAGTCTATGCAGGGATTGAAGTTGGGTTTTTAAATGCAGTGTAACCATTGATGTAATTTTTTTACACTGGTTATAGACCTTTGATTCAGCCAGAAAAAGTCACACCCATGAGCATATTCCACTTCTCATCCTGGAGGCTGCTAGATCAAAAAAATGTAAAGATACCTCTACTGTACACTATTGCAAAGTGGAGATGTGGCCTCAAAATTCACTTCATTAAAGTACCCAAGCAAACTCTTAACTGTAACTTTGTAACAAGCCCCACTAACTTGTACAATGCACTTATCGTCAAATAACTGCTTAAAAGTTTGACTAACTTTAATGAGTTCATGAACCACGCCTGTAAAATGTATGACGGGCTAATGATGCTCCCCAAATAATTATAGAAATGTGGCATAATTTTGCCACTGGAAAGTAAATTTTAAACTGCTTCATTCTGTGTAGTGTTTATTATTAGTATTATTTTTTTAGGTGAGAGTTTGTAGCAAAAAGAAAGGCCTATAAATTATAAATACATTAACCAGGATATAATTGAATATAAGCATAGTAATGTAGTATAAAGTAGCATAAACAGCAATAGTATATAAGCATTCTGTAATACTGTCATGGCATAGCTAAAGACAATGTATGAACACTTTGCATAAGTATATGATCTGTGTGACCACCAAAGGGGCAAAGAAAGTCATGTAGTTGCATGTAGGAAGCATTCAAGCAACAAAAATTAGTATAAGGACAAGATAAGCAAAACAAGAGATTTCAAATAAACAAGGCATTTTGCATACATCCTGCATCCAAATACATAAGAAAGATGACTGGCAAAATCAAAAATGGTGAAAGCAGTGTCAGGAGCAGGTAAGACCCCCTCACAGACCCCTTGTGAGGGGCACAACAATACAGAAACATCAGGTATAAGCAAGGAAAATCAGAGAAGAAAGAGGACAGGCTCACTTCAGTTCTGATTTCTTTCAGCAGTGAACTCCATAGACCAATCTCCTGGGCCTCAGCGACTAACAGTCACCAAAGACTGTAGGTATCAATGATAACTAAACAACTGATAACTAAACAACTTCAGCTCTATAGTCTTGTGTGCTCAGAGCTTATTTAAGAAGTAAGAGCTAAAGAAAAAGTTTTGAAAATGCAGTAATAATGATTAATATTGTGTAAGAACTAGCCAGTAGCATAATGTGTTGTTAATGAACAAATTTAGCAAACTTAATTTTTTTTAATGTTTGAAACTTCTTATCACAGTCATGTCTAGATAACTGACATACATATATACTCATATATATATGCATAAAAACTTATACAATTGCAATAATGCTTACTACTTCACCAAACAAAGCTACTAGTTATGCACTAGTACTACAATTTGTGCTGCTGACCTATTTACCAAATCTTACAAATTTATACAAATAGAAGGGGAAGGACAGAAAACAAAACTTATCATTAATTTTATTCTGATAGGTTTACAAATGCTTGTTCAAGGTAACGAAGCATTACTAAAAACGATAATGAGAACAAAATGGAAATGTAAAGACTAACACAGCATATTTGAGTAGTTTCTACTTTACCTTTCCAGGAGAATTACATTTATTTGTAATTTGAAGCTCTTACAGTTTCATTCCAAATTCAGATTTAATCACTACCGTTTAAATTGCTTTACTAGAGTTTTTAAAAGTTTGGTTTTGTTTTTCTTCAGGTGTGCTACATCACAGAACAAAGTACTTAACAATTATGACTAGTGAGGCTGTTACTCTTTTCTTTATTTTGCAATAACAGTAAAATGTTCCATACATTATGTTAAGGTCTATTTAAATACTATATTTATTCAGGATGCTATGTTCTGTTACCGAAAACACTATTCACAGAGCACTGATGAAAAAGTACTTCTATTTAACACAGAGCTAAGTACACTGTAAAATCATTGCAAGTTTTGGCACAGAATGACATATACTTTCTTTACTGAAATACTGAGTAACAACTTATGGTCAGCTTGTTATCAAAGGTAAAAAATAAATGTACGTTTTCAGGAATTTACTACATAAATACATATCTTCTTATGAATGCGGCACATGTAATTGAAGACATTACTCTTGACAGCTATTGATGACCGCCACTTACCTGGAGTTTATCACACCCACAATAAAGCCAACAGAGAAACCCTTTAAGCATTCCTAATCCACTTCAGTGCAATGTCAAATCATTTTGTCTTTGGGTAGTCCTGGAGATGGTTCATGGCAACTTGGCTGACTTTGTCTAAAATATATTCTGTTCTAGGTATTCTACAACTTCTGTTACTGAACCACTGGGATATAGTAGGATCTGAAACAGTTCTTGTTTCCAAAGTGATGATGTGATTATGTTCTCATTCTTTCAGTACTTTCTAGAAGCTGAAATTTGACTCTCTAGTCTTCCCAAAGCTCTCCTTCCTTTTCCTGGTTGTTACTGGAAACAACAAAGATAATTGCACAATGTGGACTAACTACATTTAAAGTAGCTGCAAGAGAAAGTATTAATAATAGAGATTTTGTTTGTACGTAGACTGTACCTTTCAAAACGGTATCCTGCTCTTCTGCATTTCTTACAGTTAGGAGCATTTAATTCTGTCCTCTGTTAGACATAATCTTAGGAAGATTGTGTTGAATACCTCTTTTACAGACTGTGAAAAAATGGGTATTAGCTTTAGGTTTGGCATCTGGAAAATATGTTTTTCTGAGTCAAAGACCAGGCAACTAATCTTTGCTATAGGGTAGGTGTTCATAACACCACTAATTTCAGTTTCAGATTCCTACGGCTGGATTTATCTTTCAAAATTTAAACATATAGACTGCCTTTATAGTCATGGAGAGAAATAAGCAATTTTGGGATGTGATTCATCTCACCCGAAGCAGATGTCTGAAACAGGTCAGACAAGCTGCATCCTAAAAATGCATCTTTATATCTAAAAAAAAAAAGGAAACCTTGAGTGAGTAGAATTGTTGTAGACATCTATATTAAGTTTCTGTTGTTCTGACATTATATTCTAAGTTGTAAATCTGTCATAGAGACCAATGTTTCTTAATGACTACTTTTTTTTCTCTAGAAACATTTGTGTAAAAGTCTGCACTATAATCCAGACATGTTAAAAATCAACATGGAATAAATCACCTATAGGTGCTGTCATACTGATTTCATTTATTTTCATCTTTGGAGTCAGTTTAATTTCATACATACCCCAAAACCAATACATTTATACTCAAATACATGTACACCCAGAAAGCAATATATTTTTTCCCCCAAAAAATGTATGTCTCTGTTTTTTCCCTTACAAAAAAATAACTACCAATAACACACCAAATATTGCAATCTTACAGAAAGAAAAGAGATTTAATGTATTTTAAGTGTATAAGAAGGAATATTGTTCAATTGTATATTTCCAAGCCATTAACATAAATCTATTTTTAAATGATTAAACATGTGTAAATTGAAAAGGATCAAAAATGCTGTACAGGTTAAAAATTCAATCATTTAAAAGTTAGGATGCATTAAATTTTTGTCTAGTAGTCTGTACAATATCAATTCAGGCTTTTTTTTTTGTGTTTATTCCTTTCAATTCAGGAGTTACTCATGCAATGCTTCAGTTTTCCATCCCTTCCTCATTCAGGAGTCTCCCCAGTTAACACTATTTATGTCTTCATTTCTTCACATTTAGTGGCTCTATGGACTTAAAGTCTGAATACCCATGTTCAAGATCAGTACCTCAAGCTAGAAAATACTTACAGATTGAGGCAAACTCTCAATATTGCTTTTTGTCTGCACTGTTCAGCATGACAGCCTTACTTAACTGTAGTACTTCATTCAGACATTGCACTGTGTAGAGAACCTTATATTTTGCTGAAGGTCTTCTTGATTACATTCCTCACCTGTTTATCCTTAAAAAACATTCACACTCACAATATTGTTTTGTCAGATTTGGCAGGTATTATTATCCCTATTTTACAAACGAGATGAAAAAGGATAAGAAAATTAAAGATTTGTTGTTAGAATTACTTATTAGTTAAAAACATTGTTATTTTTATGAATTTGTGGAACCTGTGCCAATGAAACAAAGATACGCTGTCTGAGCTGGCATACTACAAAACAAAAGGATCATTTACTGGCTAATAAATAACTATAGTGGTGTCTATTTTACAAATTGAATTATAACTTTTAAAGTAAAATACTATTCTCAGCTGCAAGCCATTCAAATCCAGAGTGGCTGCAGGTTTGTTTTTTTAGTATTTTATGGAAACAGCTTGCATTTATTTGCAGACTGGAAGACGGATTTCAGAATGCACCCTAGAGCTTTATTAAATTTGTTTAGTGGAATATTATTCCAGATCTCTTTTATTAAAAAGCACACATTACAGTATTTTAGGAAAGAGCTGAAGCAATAACAGTTACCAGAAGTCTTCAATTTTTATTAAAAAAGCAAAAAGACCCAACATTCAAAATTAATGTAGGAAATTATTTTGCTACTGAGATTACTTCCTGAAAACACTTTGGAAACTCATTATCTAGTTTTTCTTTTTTTGTGGGTTGTTTGGGGTTTTTTTGTTCATTTGGGTTTTTTGTTGGTTGGTTGTTTTGGGTTTTTTGTTTTTTCTGTGTCCTTTCTCACGTACTAGTAATGGATGTTAACCAAATCTAAATTCTGTTCACTTTGTTCAGGTACCTACATCAGTTCTGTATGACTGAAATGTGAAAAAAAAATACTTTTCTCAGTATTTACTGTAATTAGAAGAAAATAAGAAGTTATACTCAAAAATGTGTAAAAGTAATTTGAATAGTACAGATATATAAATAAAAGCACATTTATCAAGTGTTAGCTTTATGGTCAGTCTTAGAAAGGACTTTAAGGACTTTCTCTTTAAGCAAGAAGATAAAACCTCTTTATGTATGAAGTTCTTTAATGTCTACCTTTCCTCAGAAGAAACTCAGGTCCCACGTTGCCTGTATGTTACTTTTTATCTATCCTACATTTTGAATAGAGATGAATTCCAAGGAGGACTTTACACTTCAAGAGTTAAAAAAAAAAACCCTCTATTCATTCTAAAAGTCCCTCTCTGAAGTATTGCTCTTCCCAAAGCAGACTTCCCTAGTTATCCATGAAGTAGGTAATGCCTCTTCTTTTTAAGATTTATGACCATCATGTAAAAAAGCCCTATGCAAATATTAATCTAATAATGCTCTTTAGAGGTGGGAGATCTAGAAACAAAAATCTTGGACTTTTATTCCCATCCAAATTTATATTGCCGTTTCTCTTGAAAATAATTAAATTTTCTTAGTTGCAAAATGCACTGAAAGTGATACGATGGGTACAGATGCTCAACAGAATTAGATATCTTTATGTATACCTAATTTCCAAAGAGGGAATCCCTTTTACAAAATTGCAACACTATCTTTTCACAAAAAAAAACCCAAAACCTTAAATGAATATTAATCTGAATATCAATACAGTGGATTTAAACAGGACTGAAATCATTATTTATACGTTGGCTGAAGTTCAACTGTACTAATTTAAATGTACTAATTATATACACCTGAACTATAAAATAACAAAGATGTCTAAAGGATTCAAAATGCATTCAAAATGTTATAAAAATTTCTACTTCCAGAGAGAATGATGCGAATGGCACAGTCTAAATTCTGATTCTCTGTCATTACTTATGTATATGTATCTTAAGTATTTCCTTTTCCTTCCTCCAAAATGAAATCGAGTCTGCTCACAGCTAGCAAGAAACAATGGATAGTGTTAGTGAATATTACTTATCCAGAGTGTCAGTGCCCAAACTTCTGCATTAAGATTTTGTTATTGATACTGTAAATTGGGTATAGCATTCAGCTTCAGGAAACAATTCAATCTTTATTCTCCATAAAAACATTTGGCCTACAGGCCACTTTGCTTATTCTGGTTTTATAAAAATAGCTGCTTGTGGCAAAAAGAGTGACACTACTTGAGATGCTACTTTTAGCTCATTTCTAAAAAAACGATTGTACATACAGTCAGAACCACTGTCACTTCAAATATATTCTTATATTCATCTTCCAGCTGTCATTTCCACGCTTGTTGAGCATCACTGCCACACAATACTTTGCTCACAGCCACTAAGGGCCAAATATCCCCTTTCCATACACAACAGGATTCCTATTGACTTTAGTGACAGTTGTACTCATGTAAGGAACAGAGTTTAGTTCATTGTATCTTATATTCAACAGTGCCATCAAAGAAAGTTTAGGTTGTTTTGTTGTTGGATTTATTTCATATACAGAAACTCAGTACTATCAAGACAAACAAAGCACTGTATTTCTCCTTTTATTTATGCTTGATGCATTTACCGAAACTTATCACATGCTCTGCTGCAATTCTTTTTTCTTCAGCTGTCAGAAACGTCTGAAATATTAACTGTTTGAAATATGAAATATGACACTTGAAATATTATATATAGAGAGAGGAGTAGTACTGAGTTATTTGTGTCTTCACAAGAAGTAAGAGCATTTTTCAAAAATTCTTATCTTCCTACTTTCAAAAATGTTACTGCATTGAGACCCATATAAGTTTGGTCATATTAACCTAAAAGGTCAGTGGTCAAGTTGTCAATGTTGGTACAAAATGTTTAAAACACATCTGTAAAATTAAATCAGAATGGAATGTATTAAAAAAAAAAAAGGTGAAATCACTGCAAATAAAAACTTAATTTATTACATCAAATTCACTGGAAGTTATGATTTATCATAATTTGTAAACTTGGGAATAGTCTTACCCTCTTCATTATGAAACTGGTAAAATCAGAAGAATGAGGACTGTGAAAGGCATAGGTAATATGCATCAAAATGCATAGACTGTGATAACTATTCTGTCAAGTTAGGACTAAACACTAAAACTTCTTTTGTTTACGGAAACTGCTGTTCCACAAGAAAATAACATTTGATATCACTGGGATTAGATTTCCCCTCTTTCTCAGTTGGTAAACTAGTAAGACGATCTGTAAATGTGTAAAATAATCTAGTATGTACTTCTATAGTAACATAGACGTTGTAATGAAAGGTGCTATAGAAGTATTCTCTGGTATTTATATTCCAGCAGTACAACGTAAGTGGAGATGAAGATTATTCCACTTTGCACAATCTTTGACATGTTTCAATAGTGAATTATCATACATTATAGAGAAAAAAAGAGAAAGAGAAAGTATATGAATTAAACGAAGACTTAAGACTTCTTCAGAACTTCTTACTGCAGATGACAGTAGAGCAGTCTCTAAAATATCCTACTCTTTGCCCAAATTGGAATAAAGGAAAGTAATTATGGAGTTCTGGATATCTACTTAACAGTCCAATTATTCTGCTGGAGTCATTGTAAACTGAAGAGAGTAGAAAAGCAAATCCAGTACTACTATTGCCTATAAATGTGAAAAAAATATTTCCCTGGAAAATATTAATAGCTGAAGATCAAATTTTGTTTGAAATACCCATAGTTCTGGTTTTGTATTCTTTACAACACGTATAAATTTGTGAATAAGTTTTATATTCTAAACTAATATAAATTTGGAATATGAAATATTGACAAGCATTTTCCCTACTATTTTGGATTGTATTTTTGCCACATTTTCAGACTTGTTAAATTGAGGTGTGAGACATATTAAGCACTTCAAAGAAAGCCCAGAAAACTTGAAAAAGCTTTGATACTCACTCTAATTACTTACAGGTTAATTGTCTTGGACCAATAGGGCCACATTTCTGGAACTCTGCACGCTTAGATCTTGCATACCTATACGGTTGAAAGTCATGTTCAGACAGCCGTAGAATCTCATCTGAGTAAAACTTTTTCTTTTTTTTACTTTTTTTTCTTTTCTTGGGAATAATTTCTGTTCATCCCTGTTGAGAAAGATGTTCTAAATACCCTTTTCTTAGCCTTTCTTTTTGGCTCTCATTGATTTGCATGCAAGCCTTCTTTTTTCATTATACTGAGATAATATTGGTTGTCCCAGTTTTGTCTCTTCAAAATTTATTCCATATAGCTTGCAAGAGACAGCACTTTCATAAAGTATTTTAAGATTTGGGATGAAGTGGACCTCCATATAGAGGAGTCTATTTTTCTACATTGACTTTGTACAGATCCTTAGGCATATAAGTTCTTAACTTTGTACATTATTTATGCACCCCAAATTAGATAGGATGAATATGGGCTCCTGTATTCATTTTCATTATCTTGCCTGTCTTGCACTACTTATCTTTTTCAATTGTTTGGTCCAGAATAAATGATAATTTTTCAGTGATTTTTTTTTCCAGATTTGATTCTTACCCTATTTTTTTTCTGGTTCATCAAATACAGCATTAAAAACTTTACTCAATGTGAAAGGGTGAGCTTCCCTTGCTCTCAAAGGCAACTGCTTTCTGGACTTTGTCAGCTATCTTTTGGACTTTGTTTTGTTTTCTTGAAATAAATGCTTGGAACTGATCAACTGAAAAAAATTGTTTGGTTTTCTTTTTCATCAAAATCCAGCTATTTCATAAATGTCCCATGCAATTAAATATTTTGGAAGGAATGACACAATAGTCCCTTATTTTTTTTTAACTTGCTGTTATTGCTTATTTTGAATAGATCCTTGACTTGAACCAAAGCTACTTTATATCAGGTTGTCTACACAGACAACTTGAAATATAGACAATTCCTAGTAGAAAAACGACACTTCAAATAGTACGTTCCATGTCATTTGGCAGTTGACTCTGATCTAGTGTAGAACTGTGCTGTTTTAGACCTAGAAAAGTACAAGATATTCTGCCATTTAGCATTATTTCCATGTAATCAAAGAGATCAAGAATAACAGTAAGAATCGATAAGTTAATTTCTTATTCTATACATTTCTGTAAAAGTATAGTAAAATAAATAGCAAAACCGAATTATTTGAAGAAAAGTTATTTTTCTTACTCTAACCATTTTAAATGATAACATTTAGAGTTCTGTTTTGAAGTAAATATTGTTAGTGAGTTTGTTTTGCTGTTCTCTAATGCTCTCATTATAAGGAAAAAGTGTTTGGTATGGAAATTTTCCTTCCCTTCATCCCATTCAAAATATAAAATTTTCCTATTTTGTTTCCCCATTAAGTTTGGCTACTTTCTTCTGTATTTCTCTCTATAGTGCTGTCTCCTTTAAGCCTTGAGGTTATCATTGTAAAGCTCTTCAACCCATTTTTCAGCAAGTTTACTGTTTGGAAAGACCTAGTCTTTCATTCATGGGATGGAGACTTTATGTCACAAAGGGAATAAAACTGTTTGATAGCACCTGTTCTATCTATTTTATATCTCAAATAAACTCTAGCTCAGTGCTGAAACATTTGAAAAACATCTGAAAGTTACTGTTGCGTAGGCCCTAACTTCTGCCTAGGCTGTTATAACCATCAACGAGGAAAAATTTACACGTATTTGCAGATTGGGCCAAATCCTCAAAGGCATAAAGTAAAAGGGAAACGCAGTTGTCTAACACTTTTCTATGGAAAATAAAGAATCTTTCAAATATAGATGGAATACAGTGCTTTAAAAAATTATAGGAAAGCAAGAACATGGAAAACCTACCAAAGAAATAAGTATTTGATCATTACTTCCTTTGCCAATGGAAGTGGTCTTTTCAAATTGGTTTTATTCTTCTGTAGCTCCTGAAGCTACACTTTTTTCTTATTATATCATATGTGCATATCATACAAATATAAACATACTTACATTTCAAACAAGATTCAAACAGGTCACCAAGACTAAGAGTTTGCACTAGCAGAAGTGTAACAATCTGATAATGAAATGTGAGCTATGACGTACGGTATACGTCAATACATTTGCTAGGTTTCCCCCCACTCCCGGCTGTCTTAAATTAATTTAGGCAAAATTTTCTTCTTCTGTGTAGGTTTCCGTATGGCTCACTTAGAATGATGGAGGATTGGAATGTCACCTAGACAACCTTCCAGATCTAAGGCAATATTAGCTCTAGCTATGAATCTCCCAATAGATGTTTACTTAACCTCTTTTTAAAGGCATCCGCAGTCTCCCTGTATTAAACTATTCCAGAATTTAATTACTGTTACCATCACACAGCTATTTTTAGACTGCAACTTGAATGTCCCTCGCTCTGATTGAAACCCACTTAATATGGAAATAAAGAACATATTATTCTCTTCTGCCTAGCAGTAGACTTGGATGAATTTGAAAAGCATTAACATTTCTGTACCCAGTCTTAAGTTTTACAAATGAAGTCCCTTCATAAACCTGTCTTCATGCACTCTGTTTTCTATAGAACTGGTAATTTACATTACCCACATTTTGATCCATGAGGTCAGCTCTTTCAGGAAGTGCATTGTCCAGATCTGGATGCAGTTCCCCAGCATAGATCTCAGCAACGTAGGGTACAGCAGAAAATTCTCTTTCCATACCTTGTAGATAGGTTTTTCAGTTGTCTGTCAATACACTGTCTGTGTTTTTTAGGTGGTAGAATAACAGCTTGATTAAAAACTGGGTAAATCATGTTTGACCAATTTGATGGCCTTCTATGATGATGTAACTGGTTGGCTGGATGAGGGGAGAGCCGTAGATGTCATCTACCTTGACTTTAGCAAGGCTTTTGACACTGTCTCCCATAACATCCTCATTAGGAAGCTGAGGAAGTGTGGGGTAGATGAGGTGACAGTGAGGTGGATTGAGAGCTGGCTGTGTGACAGGGCTCAGAGGGTTGTAATCAGTGGCACGAAGTCTAGTTGGAGGCCTGTAACCAGTGGTGTCACCCAGTGGTCGATACTTGGTCCATTTTTTTTTAATATATTCATTAATGACCTGGATGAGGGGACAGAGTGTATCCTCAGCAAGTTCACTGGTGATACCAAACTGGGAGGGGTGGCTGATGCTCCAGAGGGCCATGCTGCCATCCAGCATGACCTGGACAGGCTGGAGAGCTGGGCAGAGAAGAACCTAATAAGGTTCAACAAAAGCAAGTGCAGGGTCCTGCACCTGGGGAGGAAGAATGCTGGGCACCAGTATAGGTTAGGGGTGGACCTGCTGGGAAGTAGCTCTGAGGAGAAGGATTTGGGAGTCCTGGTAGATAA
>VUYV01000376.1:521513-611109 GCA_008711295.1 Anarhynchus alexandrinus | reverse complement strand
AATGGGCATAAGTTGGAACATAGGAAGTTCCGTTCCAACACACGGAAAAACTTCTTTACAGTTAGGGTGACAGAGCACTGGAACAGGCTGCCCAGGGAGGTTGTGGAGTCCCCTTCTCTGGAGATTTTCAAGACCCGCCTGGATGCAGTCCTGAGTAATGTGCTCTAGGCAATCTTGCTTTAGCAGGGGAGTTGGACTAGATGATCTCTAGAGGTCCCTTCCAACTCTGAAAATTCTGTGATTCTGTGATTCTGTGATTTATTTCCCCATATTAATTTCTATGAAACTGCTACTTGTCCTTATCCTACATTTATGCAAATGACTATTCTTAAGTGCAAAATGAGTAATTTTTTTTGTCCCCGTTGAGTCTTAACTTTTTTTTTTTTCAGATTATTTCTCCAATATCTTTAAATCATTTAAAATTCTAATCCTTATTTACAAAAAATCTTCCCCTCCTACAGGTTCGCAATTTTTGCAAATTTAATGAGTTTATTCTCTATTCCATCTATATGATTACTGAAAATACTAACATTGGATTCAGTGCTGTCCTCTAAGAAACTTTACTGATACTTCATTTTAATAAAGATTCTTTAACATTTAATAGCTATCTTTAATAGCTAAACTTTTTAACCTTGATTTTCTTATCATTTTTACACATAACCTGTAGTAGTCTCATGAACATATGATTTCTAACACTACTGACATAAATCACCGTATTAAAAGAAACTCACAACCAAAAAAACCAAATTGACAGATGTTTGTGAGAACAATTCGACCCTACGTAGCTTTACTGTACCTTTTCCATCTCTGAATGGTCTATTATCTGAATACAAAGCTGATCAAAGTAATGTATACGCAATCAAAGATGAGCTTCAAAGAACAAACATTCAAGTAGCTTGAAGCAGTAAGACATTTGGAAATCTTGTAGCAGTCATCTTTCTGAAATATGAAGTGCAAATACGTGTGAATAGTAGAATTAAGATTGCAGAATTAAGTTGATCATACAAACAGTTATTGTTTAAATCAGAATTTAGAACAATCTACAAATCACGATTGATATGTTTCTCTATTTAAACATTTAGGAAGTGGGTTTGTTTGTTTGTTTTTTTAATGATAAGACCAACTTACCTTTCAACTATTCAACCTAGGTCACTGCTCTGTTATTGCAAACTAAAAAAAAAAGCAGAATCCTTATCAACAACTGTATCTCCTTCAGGACATTTTAATATTAGAAATGATCTCCACTGTCTCAGCCTCAAATCTCTGCAAAGTGTGCATACAAGGTAAGTGGGTTTTAAGTCTTTCCTCAATAAAGAGGAATAAAGAATTTAACAAATATCTTAAATCAGTATTTTATATTTTAATATGTCGAGATTTTTAAATTGCATACTAGTATTAAAAAGCAAGCGTAAATGGCACAAACTTGTTGTTTTTTAAGACCAAAACTTATTGCCAATGTAAATCAACAGCATTGTGTGTACAAGACCAGAGGGTTTTTCAAGGTTATTTCTTAGAGTTACTGCTTTAACAGCAAGAGTTGGAAGAGAAAGAAAAATAAACATGTAAGCATAGGTGGATCTGACCTTCCAGCATTATCCACCTTAAGTCTTGTTAATCATTGATCCATGAAGTTGGCTGAGAATTTAATTATTTATAAAGTAAACACCCCTCTATTAAATTCTTCGTTTTGGTTGTAAGATAAAGATTGTGTCATTATGATCTACGTAAAATAAGAAGAAGTACAGGCATCTCTGCGTTGCAAAGTTGCACATTTTATTGCACAAATAAATGAGTAGAACTCATGGTTACGGAGTTCAGAAGAAATATCTGAAGAGGGTAATGACAGATACTCTATGAAGAAATGGTAGTTACACACTAAGCTAAGTAATCATAGTATTAATCTGGAGGACCAAAGTCACAATTATGCAACTAATCACAGTTACCTGTACACTAGGTCTCCCAGCTAATTATTGTATCAGTTTATCTCTGAGTGACAAAGACATAGGTGGAATTATTCCTCCCTTGGTTACATCATCCAGAAATCTGATTCCTGTTTTGATATGATATGGCATTCTTCTGATCAGAAGAAATTTTCTAATTTGTTTGTGATCAGATGAAATACATTTAATCCAGGTATGAAGGTAACAGAAAATAGTAAAAATAAATCAGAATGAGGAAACACGAATTCTATGTGCAAGAAGAATCAGAACTGGTTTGTTTAATTCTGTTTACATGGCCACCAAGAAAGGCATGTCACAAATCACGGGCATTGCAAGTTAATCACTGTTTATTGAAAGCACTTGCACCATATTCTGTGCAATAATGAAGTAAAACAAGATCAGACTTAATAATTGCTACCAAACTAATCTTTAGAATTTATATCCAAGAAGTGACCTTTATGAGAAAAATATGTGGATGGAAACTGGAGCTGAATAAGGGATTCACACAGTAACAACTTAACATTCATTTCCTCTTCTACTAATATGTTTCAGTTCTGAATGAAATTAAGAGAGCTCTATTTTGAAAATGGAAAATGGGCATATTTAATTCTGGGGGTTATAGAATTCTACTAAGGATCATTCACGCTGTGTGTATTTTCCTATTAACATTCATTTACTAACTTTCTTTTCTGGGGTTTGACAACTTTGGTGTTATTTTCTTCTGTCAACTGTGAGCTGACAAGTATGAGTTATACTGATGTCCTGGTTTGATGTAAAACAGAATGAATTTCCTTTCCAATAATTTTGCTTCTCAGTTAAGCCTCTTCTAACTAACTGAACTCTCTGAAACTAACAGCATATTTTTCCAACAGTGTCTGCTTCTAGCAGATAAGGTCTGATGTTTATAGTTGATACCCAGGCATGGTATGCAGAAGTGCTCTTGCTTATACTTATTGCTATAACACCCAAGGGCAGCTAACTTTGTTACTTGCCCTGTTGGAGGGTGGGAAGAGAAAAAGCGTAGAGGGGTCGCACCTGCAGGGAGGAGCAGACAGGACAGGTGACCCAAAACTGACCAACAGGGTATTCCATCCCATCTGCCTCATGCTCAGTAAAAAAGCTGAGGGATCAAAGGGTCAGCCCTCTTTCTTCAGTGGCCGGCATCTGAGGATGACTGTTTGTCTGCCTTTGATCCTGATCTGTGGGTCCCTGAATCCAGATCTGGAATCCAGTGCATGTCCATCACTGGGTCCAGTCTGGAACTTCTCCGGTGTCTGCTGGTGATGCAATCGTTATCCCGGGAACTTGATACTGGTTTTGCACATATTATATAAATTTCATTATTTTCTTATCAATATTATTGTATTTTCTTTTTATTATTTTATTATTGATATTTCATTAAAGTAGCTTAGTTTCTTTTTCAACCCATAAGCTCTCTCTCATTCTCTCTCCCTTCTCTGAAAGGAGCTTCTCTGAAGCCTCTCTGAAGGGAGAGAGGTTAAAGAGAGCATCTGTAGTTTGTTTATTGGGCAGACCAGCCTAAAACACGACAGCTGAGAACCCAGTTATACTGAATAGTTTGCTAAAAAGTGTTAGTGATTTGTTTTGTATGGTACCGTGGTGTGTTCTTTTAGAATAAGTGTCTGATCTTAGTAGATATTTGTTTAATACTAGTTTACTATTGGTTGAATATATCTTTAACTTTAAATATACCTTTATAAGTATTTATTTTCTTGCTATAAAGTGTAAAATATTTAACAATTACTCACTTCATCATATAAGAGTAATGAGATTCTTTGTGCAAATCTGTTGCTCTGTGCTTTAAGGGAGGTTGTTATTAATGAAATTTAATCAGAATATCAATACTTTTCAGCATTAAAAACCAAATAGTCATCTGCTATATTTTACTTTCTTTTTTTTTAATTTTGGTTTGTAATACAGTAAAGTAAAAGTTAAGACAATTTCATAATACCATAATAGGGTGGAAAATGAATGTACTAGTGGCAGTATTAAAGGCTTAATGGCCAGCAGGTGTATTGATCAAGAGCATGCTTCATTAATTCATTTCTGTGTTTGGCTCTTAGCTATTTTTAGGGGGTACATCAATGGGGACTTTTTCTTAACCATCATGACAGTTCAATAGTATTCTGACCTTGTAAATTCCCTTAATGTCCTGAAAGTGTTGCACAATATTCAAATCTCTCAGGAAATGATACCACACACTGAATCTGATGTGTGGCGTGAATTCATGCAGTACTTCTATGAGACTTACACATGTAACTCTAAATCTCTAAACTTAAGATTCATGGAAAAAATACACATCTCCTAAAACTAACAGAGGAATCTATTTCAAATGGCATTTACAGTTGTAAATACTGTAAAATACTGTAGTATTTTATAGATGGCTGGAATATAAATGCTTAGCTTATAAAACAATAAAGCAAAATTTAATTTACAATGTTTCTTATGTGCATATAGTATAATATAATCAAATTCCCTGGGGATTCATGCTTTGAATTTGCTATGTAGAAGACTGTCTTCTTTTTTTCTGCTTTCCAAATGTGACCCATCAAGAAATTATGTTTTAAATTGTATTTTAAAAGGAAGGCTCATGCTCAAGTACCTTTTTATTTGTTACTCCCTAAAAAAATATTTCTCTTATGATAATCACAAAGGTTTAGATCCAGATTCTCAACTGATTTAAATAGGCTCACTAACCTGAAATCAACAAAGCCAGTGTACAACTAAGGCAGCTGTGCTAGTGACAGCAAAGACTATGAGAACAAAAGAGGTTCGGATAAAACAGCTGCTGCATAAGCAATGTCAATGGAGGAGACATAATGGTCCATGTACAGAGCTGTCAAGATTAAATGATGGAGTGACAGCTACAGGGGGAGAAGTACATATGAAAGATTATCTTAAGAAAAGTTTTAAGTGATTACCGATCAACATTTGTGAATGCTGGAATGTATCAAAAACAGGCATTCAGTAATATATGAGTACTAAGGTACCCATGGAAGGTAGAACACCACAGTCTTAGTGAGATAAAGAGCTTTAGAAGACACAAAGCTAAAATGAGATTGAGAGACCAGGAATGTCTTTAGTTTCTGGGTAGACTGCTGTTTTCCCCATTCTATGCAGTTTCTAATCATTTCAGGTAAAAGATTATGCACTTGCAAAATGTCCTGCTTAATATCATCTCTGTCTTGTCAGTGTGCTATTTTATTTCCACTAATTGTACTATTTATTACAGCTCAGTTGGTTCACGGCTGACAACATATAAAAAATCCTCCAGCAATGAGCTTACTGAACAGTGCCCCATGCTTCTTTTACTGCCTAGATCAGACATTAATAGAGAAACGCTATTACTGAGATGTGCTGACATCATTGATTAGGCTTTTGAATACACTAGAAAGTAAACAGAAACATTAATTTTAATTTTAAACTCCATTAGGAATTTGAGAGTAAAACAAAACTGGTGCCTGCAGAATACAAGTAGAGCTTCCTTAATGGAGCAGCAGCCATTTATTTTGTGGTTTCTAAGGGAAACTTCCAGACTAGATAGTAAAAAAAATAAGACCATTCTCCTAACAAATTGTCTAGGTAATTCAAAGATACTTATTTTTGTTTGGTTACACACTGTAGGAAAGGAGAGGAAAAAAAAAAATCCATACTTAATCAGTTACTGTGACGGGTATTGTTATGTCACACTCCAGTGATTTTTATACATAGAAATAAAGTTGATAAGGCAAACTTTAAGAACTGCAGCCAAAGCCCTGGCTCTCTTAAAATCAGTGACAGTTTTATTATACAATGGAAATGTGACAAGTTTCTGCATCTTATGGTATTCACCTATGCTGGTCATACGCCAGCTGTAAAATGTTCAGATCCAGATCCTTGGCTAATATAAGTCTCAGCACAATTGAGCTGAGATCAATGAAGTCAAAGACAGTGGAAGGAAATATAGAATAGGCAACAAAATAAAGTAGTGGGCGTGGACAGATTCTGCTGTGACTTGTGTACCAGGGCATTTTTTAGAACTGAATATTTAAGTTTCAAGATTTCTGCAGCATCAAGAGGTTCCTTGCTTATATATACTGAGAATGCCCAATATTGATATAACCCTGTTGTTTGTATCTCAGGTTCTGATAATCATCTTGCACACTCCAATTTGTCCAGAGAGTTTTGCCAAACATTTTTTCTGTCATCTAGTCTGATTATGGCAATATCCTTCCATCTTATGGTATGGTGTGTTTTTTCTCTTACATTGTGTTTTCAATCCATGTTAATTGATTAATTTTTGAATTTGAAAAGACAGGCCATGTTTGGAGAAAGCTTCTTCTATATTTCTCATTTTTTGTTTTTATTTCTCATAATTTTTGTTTACACTTTCTTTAATTCCTCTTTTCACCTTCTGTTTATTTCTAGCAAAAAAATCCCTTATGATTCCTTCTGTTCTACATGGATCACCTTCCAGAAATATTTTGTTTTCCTTTCCTCCTCTAAAGCTTCTAAAACTACTCACCTCTTTTTCCTGCCAGTGTTGATATTACATGCAGTAAAGTTAATCACATAGGATATTATAAATCTTCACACGCTATATATTCCAGCTTCTCCTCGTGTTTTCAGATACATAAGGCATTCTGACTATAGTTCAAAATAATTTATTTATTTCGTTAATGTCAATTGATTTATACCACAAAATACAAAGGGGGCTTCACACCTGTAAAGCAAAAGATGATGTGGCAATGAGGACAGTAATGCAGTTTGTTGAAGTTGAATAATCTGTATTGAATCCTTTTTAATTTAAAATAGTTTTGCATTTTAGTCTGCTTTTTCAGATTTCATTCCCCTTTGAGGGGCAGGACTGAGAGATCAGAAATGGAGTGCTCGAAAGAGTGACTCTAATTGGCTTTTTCTGCCATTTTTGTCATTCTGGTTGTTGAGTGTCATCTCTTTTCTCCTTCTTTTCAAGAGGTCATTGAGGATAGGTGGGAACTATACTGAAGAGAATGTAAAGGATACTGGAATTATGATCTGATAATTGTTTTGTATGCCAGTTATTGTGGCAGCCATGGAGGTGTGAATGTAGGTAGCCTTCTGGCCTTATGTGAATGATATGATCTCATGACTACTGGTCTCATTCTTCTCTCCTTCTGTTTACTTCCCCAATATGTTTTGTCATATTGAATGTGCTTTGTATATTTTCTCAGGAAGTATGTTCTAATTTGGAGTACTTACATTTCAGGGATTTGACAAACATAGTATGATAACATGTTTTATCATACTAGGATTAGAAGGCATGACTTTTGGGGAGGAGCTGAGGATACTAAGTCTGTTCAGCTTAGAGAAGAGGAGACTGAGGGGTGAAGATTGATGAACTTTCTCATAAGGGAGAGTGGAGAGGGAGGTGATTAACCATTCTTTCTGATATCAGGTGAAAGAATATGAGGGAAGGGCTTAAAGCTGCATCAGGGGAAGTTCAGATTTGATATTAGGAAAAAGCTCTGAACTGAGAGAGTGGTCAAGCACTGGAACAAGCTCCTCAGAGAAGTGGTCGAGGCCCTAAGCCTGTCAGTGTTTAAGAAGTGTTTGGATAACACTTTTAGACATATGGTTTAACTTTGAAGTTGCCCTATGTGGAGTCTTGAGTTGGACTCTATGACCCTCATGGATCCCTTCCAACTCAGGATATTCTATGATAGCTGTAGAGAAACCTGAACATCAAGTTTGAGCCTGGAAAATTATCACTTCATGAAACCAGGTACTCTAAGAGTGCTTTCCCCCATACCGTCTTGAAGCAAATGTTTATGCTGAAGCATCATCTGACATTTCATGAAGCTGTAGTACGGGATTCCGTATCTGTGCTTGTTGGATAATGTCAAAGAATCCATCACTCAGATTAAAAAATGGTGAATTATTCATTAGGATTCAGAAGAACTCTGACGGTCAAAAAAAACCCCTTTGATTTAGTAAATGAAAAGCAAAACATAAGAATTCCATTTATGAGACCCATTATAGTGTCCCTGGACCCTAGAGTTGAATAGTACATACATGCTGTCAGGGAACCTAATGCTTATGGCAATGTTTATGGTACTTTCTTAAAAAATACAGTTTAGTTTTACTGCTACAACATACGCAAGATGCAATACAAAGCATCTTTGCTTTGAGCAGCAGCCCTAATGGGCTAGTGACTGCTTATTATATAAAAAAATTAATTGTCCCATATTAATAGCTAAAAGCACGAAAACAATTGATGTAGCATGGAAGAGTTAAAGAAAAAACATGAGCACTCTCAGATACCTTACAAACCTTTCTGTACTTCATCTGTTACATGCATAAAACTCATGTAATGATTCACGATTATTTTTAGAGAATTATTATAAATATGCAACAACACTTTCCAATACAGGATTATGCTCATTGTCTTTTTTTGTTATAAAGACTCTCTATGGTTACCTTTCTGGTACTGTATCTGGCATTTAATTATTAAAAGCCATTAGTGTAACAAACTATGTACATTTAACTGTTGATGCTCAAATTATTTAAAAGTCAAGGTTAATGAAAATTTCTGAATTCACTTCAAGGCAAATAATGACATGCAGTTTTCATTCTACTGTTATTCACTTAATAAATATAGTACATTGAATTTTTATTAGTATTTTAAATATTAATGATTGAGGTAGAGACAATTCCATCACACACCCCTTTCTTATTATACTCTGTCACTAAATGTTTTTATTCATTTTCCAATGATATTTCAATTTTAAGAAAGATGTGTTCCAATCACAGTAAAGCATTAAATTCACATTCATTTATAATAATTCAGTGTAATTCCCAAAACAACCATATTTAAAAAGAGTTTGTATTTTTTCAACAGTCACCAAAATGATTTTTTTTTTCTCCTGCAAATGGGCCGGATGCCTACTTTTCAGTCATTAAATCTGGAATAGCTAGTAGGGTGGTAACCTTTACAAATTAAACAGAGTATTTTGAAAAGCGTTCTGTGCAGTATTCAACTTACCTTCATCAGTTAATATCTAGTTAAGAAAAGAAGAATGTCTGAGAATATTTTATAGAGCTTAACACACACGGGGTATCAACTACTCTGTCCACATTTGGGCATTAAAAAAAAGTGGTCAGGGAACCAAGCCTCTGAGTTCAAGGAATGTCTGGACAACGCTTTTAGTCATATGGTTTAGTGTTAGGTACTCCTGTGAGGAGCAGGGAGTTGGACTCAATGATTCTTACAGGTCTCTTCCAACTTGAGATATTCTATGATACTAGGATTCTGTGATTTCCAGAAAAAAAAAAAAAAAAAGAAAAAAGAAAAGTCCAGAGGGCTTTTCTTTTCTATGTAAAAAAAAATCAATAAGAATGTTTTTTTTCTTCCATTATTTTCCAATATTTACATATTATTACTGTTTCCACTAATCTAACAGTTGTTCTTTGTTAAATAACTTTTGTTAAACTTACCTTATTTGTACAGTCACCATGATAACATATGATCTAAATATCTACATACTCTGTGGTAATTCTGATGCCAGAGTTTTTTTAGGTTTTCGAGTTAGTTTTGGGGGTTTGGGTTTGCATGGGTTTTTTTGTTGTTGTTGTCTTTTCTTTTTTGATATATGGATGATATAGTTTTTTGATAGTTTAAATATCAGGGGGAAATACTTTCAGCAACTGAATATTTTCTAGAACATGGTCATGGTGAACAACGAGCACTTTGTGTGGATAAAGGGCATTAGCTCTTTATGCTAGGTTATTATCTCTGTAAAGGGAAAAAGAAAGAAGAATTATTTCTTTGAATATGTGATTAAATGTATAATATTAGTATAAAAGATCTGCTGGATAGGGAAAACGAACTAGAGCAATCCCTCAAGGAACTCCTTTTCTTTAAGATGGCAGTAGGAAGGAAAAGTTTCAATTTCACAGAGTATATTTAAAAAATTGAAGCATTTTTCAGCAAACATTATCTTATAGGTCATGTACTGTCACAGCTGATTTAAAAGCAGGTGAAGATTAAACTATTTCTACTTATCAAAGAGCTTGCATATTTTTTATGACTTAATTCCCATTTCATGAAAACTGAATTAGTCAAAAGGAGAGTCAAAACCATTACTGTGCTAGTCTATGTGATGTGTTGGGAAGTGCTCATGGGAATCATTTGTTAAAACATCAGCAAAGTAGGTTAGGGTAATTTCCCATGTCCTTTTGGAACTCATATAGTTTCTGTCTCATAATAATTATCGTTGTTGTTTTAAAAAAGAAAAGCTCGTGAAGCTAGGCTCAACTGCTGGTCATAGACAAAAATCATTCTCTTGGTATCGACTAATAATTGAGAGCTGATAGAAATAGTCTAGAAGATCCTTGACTGTGAAGATAAGAAGTCTATTTCTATTCTGCTGTCAGAAATACAGCCAATAGAACAGTGCAGAAAAAAGGTTATGAAGTCAAAGGGACAGACTAGGAAAAAAGTTTTGCATTAGCTCTTTGGCTGGCTATCAGAAAGGCATGATTGCATTTCATGAAGGTAAGTGGAAAGAATGTTTTATATAATCAAGATGAGAGATGATGCACAAGGTTACTAGTGATGTGGACCCATACAATAATGTCTTTGATCCATTATGCAAAAGAATCTGGCTAACTTTGAATAAGTTGGGTGTGAGAATCTAGAGAAGAGCCCAAGCCTGAGCTGATGCCCAGTTAAAGGCTTATGATAATGCTACGCAAAAACATTAATTAAAAAAGCAGGCAGATTTCAAAGTAAAATGTGGTTAACAAAAAAAATATCATAAGCAAAGACAAAGTTGTGATAAAACTGATTTAAAAATGAAGTACATGGAAGACAGCCAATAACTGAATTGAAAAAACCCTGCATTCTTTACTTACGGTTGTATTAATTTATTCATAGCTTCTTTAAGAATAGAATCTTTGGTGAGGGGGTGTGTTTGTTTTTATTTTTGACAGGGGTACAGCAGGGAAATGTCACCAAAGTGAAATGTCTTTGTTACTCTCTAACTCTACATATGATGGCCATACATATTAAAATACTAAGACAGACACTGGAAGAGTGATTTTGGTGGCAGGTGTGATCAGTAACTCATATCAAAGAGAATTGTAGGAAGGACACGTCAGACAGTGCTATTCTTATAAATAAAAGGAAGACTGGGCAAAAGTTGTAGCCTTAAACTGTGCCATGGCACATTTTTTTTATTAAAAATGAAAAGATTAAAGAACATGAGCCAAAAAATTATGAATTCTTAACAGGAAGAATAATTGAATGAATGAGTGTGCACAACAGGAAATCTTGAGATATGTTTATTTTACTGAGTGTATTCTGTCTCTAACATCCAAAGGATTAGACTCTAAGTGTCTTGGTCCTCAAATCAGACAGTACAGAGATTTTACATTATTTTCTATTCATGATTTTACAGAATTTCTATTCATGTATGTAGGTTTTTCTGTGGACTTTTGTACTGCAGCAAAGTATTTAATGTTTACTTTTGTAAAGGAATAATTAAATAAATACTTAAACCAGATTTTCTATGGAGTTATGCAGACTTGATAGTCATTCAAAATGAGGTTTCACTGGGCTGGAAACTACAAAATAATTGAAAAGTCTGGTTAGTTCATTTGATTCAGGTGGGAAGAGATTACACAATCAGTCTCATCTGGCTGTCAGAAAGAGTTCACAGATAAAGGATGGAGGTGAGAAACAGACTGACAAACATATTTGGTTTCCCTGAAGAGATTGCAGCTGTGGTATGACAAGAGAATGGAAAGGGCAGGGATTTTAAAGTCTCATGTTTAATTTTCATATCTTGAGCAGTGTTCTGTAGTTTTCCCCCTTCATAAATGGCTGCTTCTGATGTTTTAAGGGTTACATGTTTTAGTGAACAGAACAATGTAGGTGGCCGCTCTGTGCCCCCATGTCCTATAATGTCCTCAAAGGGTTTGATTTTTTGAAATCGTAAGTACTTCTGCATCTGTGAATTTCTTACAGGAAGTAAAGGTGGATATTGGTTTGGGGGGGTTGGTTTATTCTTTTTACTGATGTGTTTAACCTTGGCTGGCTGTCAGGTGCCCACCAAGCCATTCTCTAACTCCCTCTCCTCAGCAGGACAGGGGGAGAAAATAAGATGAAAAACTTATGGGTCCACATAAAGACAGTTTGATGTAAGAAAGCAAAGGCTGCGCACAGAAGCAAAACAAAAGAAAAAAAAAAAGGGAGATTTGTTGAGAAAAAAGATTATTTGATTAGCAACTTTCTGGTAAGTAGGGCCTCAGTACAAGTAGCAGTTTCTTCAGAAGACAAACACCTTAATAATGAAACCCCCCGAGTCCCTCCCCTCCTCCCCTTTCCCTTAGCTTTTATTGCTGAGCGTGATATCATACGTTATGGAATATCCTTGTGGTCAGTTTGGATCAGCTGTCCTGGTTATGTCCTCTCCCAGCCTTTTGCTCCCCCACAACCTACTGGCATGCCTGAGCATGTATGCATGTGCCTAGATGCTGAGCGAGCACTGCTCAGCAATTGCTAAAACACTGGTGTGTTATCAACACAATTCCAGCTACAACTACACAGCACAGCACTGTATGGGCTTTGCTATGGGCAAAGTTAACCCCATCCCAGCCAGACTCAATACAACTGAGTGTATGCATATTTGTGAATTCATGTCTGATTTGGCAGAGATATCCTACCAAAAGGCAAAAGGCACTGGGAGGAATAATAAATACATGGAAGGAAGACTCAGCAAGCATAGGGCTCCTGAAAACATGACACTAAATTCAGTGACCATGTGGCTAAGAAGCAATCATCCTTCTACAACAAATGTTTGAACCTAAGCCTTGTTACTGTCTTTGCACTAAAAAAAAATAATTTTTAAATCAGTGATGTTTAATGACGTGTATCCTAGAGCAGAGGTATATTTTTTTCTCCCAGATTTCAAGAATTGTTTTCTTTTATTATGAGTTCCTAAAATATGCTTAATATGTTTTGGTTTAAATCAAACATAAATTATTACAAAAGTCTGTCCAAGACACCAAGCACCCTGACACAATTAATCATACAATAAATGCAATTAAACTCTCAGCAGACTAAAACTGATTTCACAAGAATGAGATTAGTAAATCAATCAGATAGCAACAGTCTCTATTGATTAAGAACCAAACCAGTATCATTCCACAGAGGCCCTGTCACATAGATCTATATTTTAGTATGCCTGGGAAATCATTTAATTTAGTCTCTTTTTTTGTGAGTCTATTCTAAAGCCCTTCCCTCACATTATCCCCCTTTCTGTTCTTTAGCACAGGTGATTTAACATGATCTTAAGATACTCCATGGTATACAAAATATTTGGTTTTGTCACAAATTTAAGTTAAACAATAATTTTATCCAATTTAGAAATGAATAACACTATGACTTGTGGTGTTGCATTTGACAGACAGGAAAAGGGTCTCCAAATGAACTCCATATATGTATGCTTTCGTTAAAAAGAAAAAAAAAAAGCCACCAAAAAACCCAAACTGACCTTCTTTCCATGTAAATTAAGTCTTTTCAATTAGAAAAGCCTTCTCCAGGGATCTTTGTTAATGATTGTTAATGGAAAGAAAATATTTCTTCCATAGTCTGAAAATTTTCTAAAATTGTGAACAAAAGGAAAAGCAGAAAGATCACTTCAGTTAATTTCTTCTCTCACTTCTCTGAGGGTAAATAACCATAATCTCTCTTTTGGTCATACCCATATAACCCACCATTACTCCATACATTAGAAGCCTCATTTTCTCTGCATTGTATGAGATAAGGGACAAGTAAGTGGTGTCCGAGGAAAGGAAATGTGAGAAAAGAGAAAATATTAGAATATTGAAAGAACGCTGTGAAAGAAACAGCAGCGCTGCAGTATGCTGTGGATGCCCAAAGAAAGACTTTCTAGAGCATTTCCAGAATTATTTAAGGACTCTAGGATAAACCGTTGGATGTTGGTGCAAACTAGCTAATTTAGATGAACTGTTTTACTTGAGTCTGCAGGTTTTAGTACCGTCTGCTAGCAACTAAAATCAGCCTGGTCCATTTTAACAATGAAACTCAGCAAACAAAAGTAGCAAGGTAGAAAACACAGAGAGAGAAAGAAATAATATTGCAATGTTTCATATAATCATGTGAGACACTTCAGTTTTGAATATTCATGTAAGGGCACCAGCTCCCTCACACTGTTTATAAGGTTCGTCATACTCAGCCTTTGTAAAACATAAAGAAAATCGTAAACTATTTTATTTTTAAATTTATGATAATGATCATGAATTCAGTGGTAAAATCTCTGTTGGGACAAAGAAATTGACATAAAGAGTTAATTTCTTAGTTCATACAAAGGCTCCTAACAAATTTCCTCAGTGAGGAATGCTTGGAAGAGTCGAGATTTCTTATTTATGCTGATTTTTTTTTTAAAGAAATCAATATTAAAAGTAATTGAAAATTGCAAACATGGTAAAAGTTTACCTGGAAGCTGAAATTCTTGTTACTCATTAAGTAGGACAAGATAGACCATTGTATACTTAACTTTTAAATACACATAACAAGTTAGGATTCTTCAGAAAATCCACTCAGGTTTAAAAAGGGCACAGTGAAAGTGATACACAGAATGCTGTATGTTACTGTGACAGAAAGTACAAATCCCAACATTTTTCACCACATTTAAAAATGTATTCACATAAAAAAAACCATAATTTCATACTCCACAGACGTTTTTAGTTTATGCAAAAAAAAATTTTTTTGAAAGTCGCCATATGAGGATCTTCAGAGAATTACATCGGCATCTTTAAATTAGTTCAATATACCTTTTATGCGCGCAAAATTCAGCAAGGTTAATTTCCACATATGATGCTAATATAAGCCTGTTTATTTGTCAGCAAAAAGGAGTTATGTGAATGCAAAGCTGAAGTGAGATTCCATGTAGCTGATAGTGGTTTGTACATTAAATCATTATCATGCTTGAAAAAAAACTTATACTACTTACCTTTCAGTACCTTATGCTAAAATTTCAACATGAACATGTATTATGGATTGTGTGATCTTCACAAAGACGTCTTTGCAAACTTTTAGATGACAGCAGTGTATATGCAGCTGCATTACATAGAAAGATAGCCAAACTTGTTTACACAGTGCATATGATTCTATTATTCTTTTATGCCTATCATCAGATGATTTCTTTTTGCCTGTACTCTTTCTGAATTATCTTTAAACTGAATAGGTTTGGACTCTTTCCTAACTCTTTGTCTTACTTCATAGCTATTCATTCTAAGAAATCTTACTAAAAAAAAGAAATGGTGTGGAGAGTGAAAGAAAATCTGCCTGTAATTATTATTATAGCAAGGATTTTGTCATGGGTAACTCTGTCCAAAGGTTATTTTATCTTTATTTTTTCAGAGGAGGGTGTAAGAAGCTTGGAATTCTTACATAACTCTTGAAACTAACTTAGTACTAGCTTCCTTCATCCATTATTTCAGACATCTAAAACTTCTTTCATGTTGAAGGTCTTAATGACATTTACAGAATAGAATGATCACCTAAAATGATTAAATCGATTAAGAAAAAAAAGAATTATGGATAATCAGTAAATACCTGAGCAAAATTTTGTGTAGTTGTACCACTACTTCCCAATTTTACAAATGTCTAAGAAGATGACTAAGGATGAAAGAGGGAGAAGCTAGTGATGGGAGAACATCAGCTGAGATGAGTTTTGAATTCTCAAAGGCTTCTCCCTTTGCCTAAAACTTTTCCTGAAGGGACTGATTTTTATTGTCTTCTTCTAGGCAGTTCTTTAACAACTATATACTATTTCTACTAATCCTTGTCTTTGCCATTTTAACAGATTTTTTCCATATGTCAGAGTTCAAGGAGCATCTGGACCACACTCTCAATCATATGGTTTAGTTCCAGGTAGTCCTACGAGGAGCAGGGACTTGGACTCAATGATACTTACAGATTCCTTCCAACTCAAGATATTCTATGTTTCTACGATATGTTATTCTATCAAAAGTTTTTTTTTTTTAACTTATTTTATTTTAGTGGAAAATCCTTGTTTTATTTTTCCCCTGTCATGGTTTGCGCCAGACTAGCCACTGAGACAAAGCTACAGATGCTCTCCCCCACCACTCTCTCCAAGGAGAGGGCAGTGAGAGAGAGACTTACAAGTTTAGAAGGAACTAAACAAGTTTAATGAAATATTAATAATAAAATAATTAAAAGGAAATAATGAAATATATACAAAACCAGACCAAGCTCCCAGGATGACAATCACAACACCGGCTGGCACTGGGGAAGTCCCAGACTGAACGCAGCAACGGATGGGAACTGGATTCTGGAGCTTGATTCAGGATTGGGATCAGAGGAAGATGAACAGACAGAGTCCACCTCAGATGCCAGCCACTGAAGAAAGAGGGCTGACCCTTTGATCCCTCAGCTTTTATACTGAGCATGAGGCAGATGGGATGGAATACCCTGTTGGTCAATTTTGGGTCACCTGTCCTGTCTGCTCCTCCCTGCAGGTGCAACCCCTCTACTTCCACTTCCCACCCTCCAACGGGGCATAATAACCAAGTTAGCTGCCCTAGGGTGTTACAGCAATAAGTATAAGCAAGAGCCTCTCTGCATACCGTGACTGGGCATCAACTATAAACATAGGTCTTATCACTCTGACAGAGAACAGTTTCTGCACAATACATTGTTAATTTTAGTAGTTAGAAGAGGCTTAGCTGCAAAGTAATGTTCCTGAATAGAAAATTGATTCTGTTTTACCTCAAACCAGGACATCCCCATTTCATGGAAAATCCATATTACATTTTCCTGGGATGTTTTTCTTCTTTTTCTTCAATTTGTAAACTCTGCAACAGACAAAGTTTTCTTCAGTTTTCGTGGAATCATCTGCTGTCACAAAGCACTACTCTAGCACCAAAATGCAAATGATTTATCCATGCTTTATTTCTCCCATCAGACACTTGTAAAGTGAGGATGACAATTTGTTATAATGTAAGCCCTTATGTTCAATTTGTAGAGGCATTATATTTACCACCCTCCAGATCTGAAAGGCTAGTTTAAGTAAGATATTGCTCACTACAATTAAGAGAAAGGATCTAATCTTTTTAGAATTTGTGGGCATATAGTATCTGGTACTGGTGATTTGTTTTTCATTTCATAAATCTTCTTCATAAGTTCTATTTTAGTATTTCACTTTCAGAAGCATTTTATTTCCACACCTCCTCTAAGTTCCCTGTAAAGGTTTCCAATATGGGAACTTCCTCAGTTTCTTCCACAGTTAACAGAGAGGCAAAGAATGCATTTAATTATTATGGGTTTATCTTTTTTTGACTATTCTTTATCTAACCCTGAACATCTTAATGTCCCACAGACTTCCTGGAAGAACATTTCTGATATATTTGAAGAAAGTTTTTATGTTTATGGTTTTGGTGTACAATAATTTGGGTATCAGCAGAAGTGAATAGGCTAACACTAGGGAGAAATGGGGTACCTAAGATCAAAATTATTAATTTCTTCTTAAAATGCAAATATCAGTTCTTATTAGGAATTTTCAGTTTTGTAGCTTTAACTCTTCTGTGGAAATTAGGGATTTCCTCCAGTGTATCAAGACATATTTTCTAGTTACCTAAATCTTTCAAATATTCTGCATGGTAAATTTCACCTTTATGACTTGTGAGTGTTCATCAGAGGTGGGAATTTTTTTCCCCTTTGTTATCATATACTAGATTCAGATTAGATTCCGCAGCAGTGAATCTTCGTTAAATTCACAGAATCTGTTTCTGTTGCACATCAAGCTAAGTGAGAAAAAGAGAGGACCAAATGCATCTTAACTAACTGGAGGAAGAGATGGATAGCCTTTTTTTTCCAGGCCCTGTTGATGCAGTTAAGCCAGGAGAGCTCAGTTGAATGTTTAGTATTCTGGCAAAGATTGTTCCAGGAAGGACAGAACGTTGACTTGGAGCTCTGCTTCACAGAAGCTAAGATTGAGGAAACTATTTTTCAATGAATAAGAAACAGAACAGTAGATCAGAAGACAGAAGTCCAAATTCTTCTCTTATATGGAGAGTTATAAATCAGAACTGAGCAAATTAAACTAGCCTGATATTGAAGCAATGCAAAAAATCTGATACATTTTCTCTCTTCTGGGTTCTCTCCTGACCTGCTATATAGCGCTGTGCAGTGATCACACCTCTCCAACTTCAGTCCCTCCTCTCTTAAACTAATCTATGCTGCTTATCCACCTCGAGTTTCCAGAGGTGACAAGTGTTAAGTACATTTGGTATTAAGCTGGTTTAGGTTTCTGTTCTTTTGTTTTGTTTTGTTTTTGTTGTTGTTGTTTTAAGAGACTGCCTCACAAAAGCATAATGAGGACATGAAAATAAGGAATCTATAATTCTTACCAGCAAAAGGAATGTCTAATAATTTTAAACTCATTTTCTCAACCCTTTTTCTTTTACCATGAAAATCTGTTTTATACTAGGGACTTTTATTTCCTGTTGGCATATTTAGATAATTTTGGTAATACTTTTCCTTTACTTAGGTACTCTTTAAAAACTTTATTGTGCAAGTCCCAGACATTTAGCTGGAGTTATTTTTATATTTACACTTTTAAATTATGCTTATGTTTATTCTTCTGCCATCTATGTGGATTTTCAATATTAATCTCCAGATACTGTTTTATTTTTAAAAATTGTCAGGTGTATAAATATGGGACAATTCTTATTCTGACTGAGCACTTTTCTGAAAATTCACACTGCATAAAGAATATTACCACTGAGAATGCCTTGGGGAAACTATTTCTACCTCATTACCATGCAAAAATTCCTTATCCCCGAGAGGGTGAGTGGGTTACTGTGAAAGGGAGAAGAATTTCTACTCAAAGATTTAATAAGTTAAGGGATTTTTTGAAGACTTCCTTGCTGCTCAAACTGATTTTGAATTTTGGCAATTTTCATATTATGAAGGTGACCTCTTTTAACCACATTCTGCTGCCAGGGGCTCCCTCAAAAACTGGCTAGTTTATTACAAGGAATATTTCTGAGAGCTTTCAGGTCAGGAAAGGCTTGTTCTTTGAAAAGCTGGAAATCACTGAAAAAATACTCTGTCTGAAGTACTTCAGAATTTAGTGGGGTTTGTTATTCTCATAGGGACCTTGCAAAAACCTATGTGATGCTCCGCCTTCATATTTTAAATCAAGTACCTATTAAAAGAAAAGTTACTTGGAACTTGCATGTTTGGTTTAGATTCTGATTATCTCAGATCCTTGGGAAATTAAGATTATCTATCTCAACTCTCATTAGAAATTACAGCGCCACAAAAGTTTAATTAATTAAACATTAATTTTTTTTTTCATTGAGTCTGCATTGTGTTTGTTATGAATATTTTATGTGATGGTTATGGATTTAGATCAATACTCTCCCAGGCTATGATCTTACCTTAGTCAAAGTAAGCGTTTTTTATCTCTGCTGTCCTTTGATTTGATAATATATTCCAAGCATTTACCTACACGTGCCATACTAATATCTATACTTCTGTACCTTATGTATATATTTAAATGACTTTAAATTCTCATGTTTTCTTCAGAAACTGATTTACAATAATCTCAGTATTTAAATATTTTGATTCTTTTATTTTTTTCTTCTTTTTTTCTTAACATTCATAGAGTTACCTATCTAAATTGAAGTATTCTGGATACATGTTGTCCTGTGAAAGTATTTTTCTTGTTCCCAAGAAGGGTCCTTAATGAAGGTATACTTGCTCTTACAAGTTAATGTGCAGCATCTAATGATGTTTTTAGAAGACACTCACTAACCTACCAGGTCAGAAAGATTTCATCCTAGAAAGGTTTTTGAGATTTTACATGTAGTTGTTTTCTTTAATAAAATGGAGAGCTTTTGCAATTTATTTTTCACTGTAAAGCAAACAGAAGGCCAACAGTCAATGACTGTGTTAAGGGGGTAACCATTTTCGATGTAGTATTAAGCAGTGAGGCTTGATACTGGCCATCCATTCCCTAGGTAACACATCCATTCCCTAGGTACCACAATCTAACATCAGTTGCAGAGGGTTATGCCCTCATTTTTATGTTCAAAGACTTTTATCTGTCTATCATGAAAATTGCATGCTTCCATTAAATTCTGTAGTTTTCACTCACATTTTCTTTTTGTCTTGTTGAAAAAAAAAAATTCTAGACAGCTGCAATCCCATTTAGTTAGGCTCTTACATGATATGAAATGGTTAGACCTCTTCTAGTGAACTACAAAAGGTGAATAAAGCGTACAGAGAGATTACATCTATCCAAATAAGCTGAACAGGACCAGGGTGTAGGCTTAAAAATTGAAATGGAATTGATGATACTGTTCACTTGTTAAGGTGGTCCCTGGCACGGCTTTGATGCAGGTCAGTCAGCTCAGTCCGGACATTCTGTGCCAAGTATGGATATTAACGTAAGCTGCAAACAGCTTCCTGGACATGTCTACACTGCTCTCAGGAGTATAGAGATATAGGTGTGCTATGCCACACGAGCCTCTTAGGCAAATAGTTGCCAGCCTGTTTTACTTAGTAATGTAGATACAACAAAAAGAATCCTGTTAAATGCAGTTTTTCTTGCAGTTGAAGTGTCCTCCCAGTGCAACAGTAGATTTGATATAGGAAAAATTTAGCTAAGTTCTGTCACAGATACTGGATTTAAACTTATCTGGACTACCCAGAAAGTTTTAAGTGTTTTATCTTCACAAGACTTCCACAAGGTAAATAAATACTGGTAACTGCATTTTGCAGATAAGGAACTAAGGAACAATATTAATAGTTTTGATAACTGAGCAAGTTACTGGAGAATAGCAGAATCCCATTAAAATTGTCCCTTAGTTTCTAGAGTAACTACACATGTGCATGCTCTTGCTCAGCAGAGTTGAAGTGGTTTACAAGGAGATACCACATCTTCCACTCTGAGCTTGCTTTCTGCACCTTCCAGCAGCAGGTGTAAGAGGAAAGCCAATCCTCTCTCCAGATCTTGAACTTCTTAATTGCAGTCTGGATGGTAGTCGAGAAACTCAGTACTAAGAAGCAGTAGCAAGAAAGCATGGTTGGACTTGATGATCTTAAAGGTCCCTTCCAACCTCAGCAATTCTATGATTCTGTGATGTAGCCAACAAACTGTTTCTTCGAGTCCCAGCTGTAGCTGAAGAAGTAATGACCAAGTTTAATGCAGCATCAGAGAAATTACCTATCACTGGATGGTGGTTTCAGCTAACAGCTCTGACCTTACTGGAAAATGTTTAAGCAAACTCATGCAGGCACAGGTCAAGCCAGGCCTGATGGATGCTATCTGATTAAGTTCAACTGCATCCTAGGCCAAAACCAAAGTTTTATTTGTGTTACATTTTTTTTTCCATAATTATGTGCCAAGATTTTTATTTGATCTGTACTGGACTTGAATCATGTGGGTAAACACTAAGCCAGCCTCATTTCGGAGAAATAATAATTTCTGTCTCTCTGTACTTCTCCAAGCAGGCCTTTCCTCCAGCTGACACCTCTTGCTGTGAGAATCAAAGCCTCCAAAACAGGTTTAGAAGTAAATCTCCAGTCCTTGGCTGAAGCAGTGCTTGACAGAGGTTGGAGTATTTGCAAATATTTGGTGTTTGTTTTAATTAACAAACATATTTCGCATTGACATTAGGGGGTTGGACTAGATGATCTCCAGAGGTCCCTTCCAACCCTGACCATTCTGTGATTCTGCAATTTCAAGCTAGAATCACCTGAGCTGTGGTGAAGGGACTCAAAGAACAAAGATCAAATATAATCCACACCTGTCTAATATACCTCTGGCCTTTATCACCTTTCTGAACAGGCCACTTCTTCGGCAGTTTTTCTGATCACATCCAGTCTTCCATATCTAAAATAAATTACATTTGCATAAGAATTTTGTGTGGCTTCTGCTTTCGGTACTTCACACATTTATTTATTCCATTGAATTTGTTTCACCTTTTAGAAAAAAGAAATATTCACATAAAAATTTTAATTACTGTTGCAGTGCCTAAATAATGCACGTCTTCAGAGTTAATAACATAAGCAATAAATTGATTTTTTTTAACAACCGAAAAATAAACTAGTATTCTATGCTATAAACTGCAGAAAAACATTTACACAAAATCTCTCATCTCCACTTTTGTTTATGTAAGTAAAATATGATAAAATGTCCAGCTTTTCTTCATAGATTCAAAGTGAGACTGCAGATATTCAAAACAAACTGAAAGAATAAACAAATGTGTTAAATCTCCAAATATATTACTATTTTCTTAAAATTAATTTATATAAAATAAACTTTATCCAATCATCTTTATTATCACTATGATACTGATACTACCTTTATATTACACAGTATAATTTTGCTAATAATATTTTTATGAAATAACAGACACAGCACTTGTTTTTTAAAGGACAGAAAAGAATAATACTTCAAATATTCAGAAAATATAAATTAATAGGAATAAGTGGAACAGTATTTTAGTTATTTGGATTATCCCTTTCTCTTATGTCAGCATGGAGATCTCAAATGCCACAAAAATTTGTTTGTTCTTGGGTAAAGGATGACTAGATGTTTTTAATGGTTCATGTGATTCTATGTCACTCTAGAAAGATTTTGTCAAATGCCCATCCAAAGCTAACTTCTATTTCATGTATAGTTTCTTAGTTTAACCCTCTCTGTCATGCTTCTAGTGTTTTTCTTATCCTTTCCTGGTCATTACTCACAAACTTGAAAAGTATAGCTTTATTTAGTATTCAGGGAATGAAGTAACATCAAAGAGCATAACAGTATTATAATGTTTTTCCATATTATTTTCTCTCAGCTTAGTAAAATTTAACAACTTACATATTTTTGACAGTCACTGGGTTGTGTGAGTTACCCACAATGTTATCTAGATTTAATTTCCTGGCAAAGACTAGTAACCACTAATTTTGAGAAAGCTAAAGCAGGGTATGACCTCAATAACTTCAGTATTTCCATGAATGGCAGTATATATTGTGAGCAGAGAATGGGAAAATTTGTCTTCAGTCTTTTCATTGTCTCTGTTAATGTAAGGAAGTAAGTTATTCCCTTTTAAAAGGAAAAAAAAAAAAATCCTTTCATACTTCTTGTCTTCCTGTGATGTTATAAAAGGACTGTTCCTAGGGCTTGTTTCCAATTCCAGAACGTTATAGTAGGCACAAGACAAAATAGCCTTATCCATAGTTCACTCAAAGAACCTGGAATACTTTTGCATATGACCTTAACCAAGAGTCAATAATGGCTACATGCTTTCATCTAATGCACAGGCTTTCTGATATGTTTACAAATGTAAAGGTTGAATATGATGCTCAATCATTGTATATTTTACACTAAACCACACACATCATTTGGAGGGAGTACATTTTACATTTCTTGAAACAAGAACTTGAAAATGGCAGATGGGAGATGGCTCTTCATATATTGTGGCAGCACTGCCATTTGCAAAGTAAGGAGTCACTTTCATTCACTGGAAATGTCAAACCATGCATCTTCCTCTTTGGTGTTGTGTAGTGACAGGGTCATGTGAATATCTAATTACATGGTTCTCTTTTTCATTAATACATAAGACAACAGTCTTCTATAAATATAGAGAATAGACCCTGATATAGCCTGTATGGAGAATAAAGTAAAGATTTTAAGTGAGAGCAGATTTTGGTAATTACCCCTTTGTTCAATATTTTTCTCCTTTTTTTTTATCATGCAGGGATGTCAAATGGCTTTATGGCACTATTGTTCACACAGTCATAGATTGACTATGAAGTAGTTTTTAATTAACAAAATCTTTTTTAAAACTTTCATTTTCTTTGTGGAACCTAAATTTTTCACATAAGGAAAAGACAGCTCCCGTCCTAGGTGAAGTTTTTTATTTTATATTGAGAAGATGCATGAAGCATGTGGCATTTCTGGTTCTTGCTTTTTAAGTATGAATTGAATGAGGAAGGATTCTTCCATTTATTAATTAGGAGTTACAAAACAAGTTTTATTTTATTGGTTTAGTATGTGGGAAGATTTTGTAAACTACAATACAAATATTGTAAAGTCTTTCAAATTTGTCTTTTATACTGTGCACTGTGACTTAAAAGTACCATGCATGAAATGAGTTAAATTAAAATGATTCATAATATGATCTTTTACATATCTGAGCAAAAGCTTTGAATAATCTTTTGTTAACTTAGCATGTTCAAATTGTCAAATGATTCCCGAGAAATATCATTTAATCTTGCTTCCTATGACCTTAAAGCAGATGTATTAGAGGCATATTTATGCAATTAAGAACTTAAATTGAAAAAGAAAGTCTGAGTAGTAAACACATGTATAGTATTTTGGAAGACTTCTTTTTCCTGTAATAGACAGCATTTTCCACTAGCAACAGAAATTTGTTGTCGTTGTTGTTGGGTAAAACCAAAGAACTAAGAAATATTTTAATTACATTCCAGAATTTAAACCATGTGTAGTCAAAAAGTATTTTGGTGTTCTGCAGAATAGTTGTTTCCATAACGTGTATATCCTTATGACAATTAATGCGATGAGATGTTAAGCTCTCATTTACTTTTACAACTACTTCAAAGTTCAGCTTTTTTTTGCTTTACTAGCAAGTATGTTTACAGCTAGAATTGTGCCAAACTTTGGACTTAAGTACATCCACAATCAACATAAATTCAATTTAAATTGAACAAGTGATAACTTTTCTGAATTTGTTCATAGTTATAAATATTGGCTTAGGAATAAAAGATATCATCTTTCTAGCAGGAAAGAAGCAGACATTTGAATTACCCAAACTGAATTAACATTTTCTAAGAAGATACCATCACACAAGTGAAGTGATATTTCTCATGTGGTCTTTAATACCATAAGTCTAGACCAACTAATCGCTATCTGTAAAAAAATAAAAATAAAAAAACTTTATCTTGTTCCTTAGATACAATACTTGGTACTGCTTTCCTTTATTGGTTCTAATAAAACATAATTCAATTATTCTTGTTTGTAGTAGTGTTTGTAAAACTGCTCTACTGATTTAAGGAACATAGCCTAGGTTTAACACTGATTTTTGCCTAACTATATATAGAGTATACATAAACACATAGAGATATATATCAATATTTATGCTCAAATTATTTTCTTTTCTTGGCCTTGCTACATGTCTGCACTATACACAGACACTAAGTTTGCGCCTGTGGTGGGAAAGCCTTGGCTAACAGCCAAACTCCCACCCGGCTGCTCACTTACTCCCCCTCTGCCGTGAGATGGGGGAGAAAAAAGGAAAAAAAAACAGGAATGAGAAAGCATGTGGCTTGAGAAAAAGACAGGGAGTAGAAACAGGAGACAAGCATCAGTTACTGTAGTGGACAAAACAGACCTGACTTTGGGAAATTAGCTTCATTTATTGTCAATTAATATAAATGTTTAATTACTGGTTGGGGTTTTGGGAAACAAAAACCAAGAAAAAAAGAAACAAACATTACACACTTGAGGAAAGCACCTTTCCTCCCCCTTTCCTAGGCTCTTCATTACTTGAGGTACCTCTTGTCGCCCCTTTTATGTCACTGCAACTTACACTCAGTCCCTCGAGGTGACCAGGAGTATGAGGAGTGTTGTGGTCAGGAGGCAGCAGTTTCTCTCTGCACCTCTGTCCTTCTTCGTCCCCCTGCTCCAGCGCACTCCGCCACTGAGTCCTTGCTGTTCCTCTCCCTCCTTTCATCACCTTGGTCTTCCCTCTTTTGTTTCTCACTTTTTTTTTTTGCTCTCCCACCCCACCCCTGCTCTCTGCCTCTGGCATTTTCTGTCCTTTCTTAAACACACATTCCCAGAGGTGCCCTCACCATGGCTGCGGGGCCCAGCCGTGCCCTGCAGGGGGTCAGTCGGAGCTGACTGGAAATGGCTGTGTCCAGCACAAGGCAGCCCCAGCCTCTCCTCACAGAGGCCGCCGTGCAGCCCCCCCTGCCAATGCCTGGGCACCGGCACCCCATACAGCTCCAGAAAGAAGTATAACTACATCTGCGCTCAGCTGTCCAACGGCTGTCACGGATATTTCCCATCCGGGCAAGTTGCATGACAAAAATTCTCAGCCATTTGTGAATGACATCTCTGCGTGTGGCTCATACCCCTTTTGCCTCCATCTGCTGTGAGGGACCCTTCCGCGGGACTTTGAGGTCACTTTCACGGCACTACATTGCAATTAGACTAAATGAAAAAGGCAGAGTACACCTCTCTCTGAACCTTGCCAAATTTTGTGGCCCATGTGCTTTTGCCCTGTTTCTGATAAACCTATGGGTTGGGCCAGAAGTAAAATTAGCTTAAAAGTCATAAAAATTACTGAGTAAATGTGGTATGTTTTTCATTATATTCCCTACTCCTGTGTTTGTCTTCCACCAGTTCTTATTTAAGGTTTATATTGTGCTTGAAGACCAGATTAAATCAATTATTTTCTGTACTAAATGACAAAACAAAGGCTTTGCCTAGTTGCATCACAGTTTAGGTGACAAGACACATTTTTTCTAAGAGCAGCACTTCAGACCAAGGCATACGTGGAAGAGGAAGTGGGTATTTTCTTAGAACATCATCTTCCACACAGCTGCCAACCTTGTGCAGGTTCTGAATGAAATAAAACTCACAGAGGTGAAATTCCAAGTTAGGAATACAGGCTCAGCATTTAAACTCTTCAAACAGAAGTAAATTTGATAGGGATGCCATTGAGGACAAGCCAGTGTGAAGTACCACATAGTGTTTTCACAGTTCCCTGTCTGATTACAATCACACCATAATGATTTCTATCCCTTATTTATGTGCCGTCCTCACTGATTTATGCATTAACTCTGGAAACAGCACAATAAATAAATGCTTGGCATGTGTTATTTTTTCACTTCTAACTGGATATTGGCACCAGGAATACAAATACCATTGTATATATTTCCCTGATGAATGTGCTGTGGTATTCCTTCCTGTCCTCGCTGACTTTTGTAACCATCAATTCCCCCAGCTATAAGAGAATTAAGCCTCTTGGGAGAAGCAAACATGTTTTGCTTAGATCTTGGCTTACATAAAGGCACAATAATATTACACTATCCTGTATCTTTCATCCTACCATTTCCCCTTCTCTAGAACAGAGGCTTTTAAGCACTGCCATAGTGCCATGGGATTCATGCTCAGAATTCCTTTGAATTGCAGTTTCATGTCTTAACATCTACCTCACACATAGCTCTTCTTTGTTAGGATGGGGAGTTACAGCAGCCTGTGGATCAAATGAAAGCCCAGCAGCAGCAGCGGCAGGTTTTTTACGGATGAAAAGTCTTGAGGTCAAACTCGGATGTGATTTAAGCAAAGCGAAACTTGTGTGTCCTTAGCAGAAGTTCATCTGCTTAGAAGGTCCATCATTTTTACCGCAGAAACACTCATTGTTTCTACATTCATAGCTAGTCACTGAAATTGCATGTCAGGAAACATTGAAGTTCTACTAAATAGACAAACAAAAAGATAAATAAACTGGAAAAGGACAATTTAAATACCACCATCTGTAGTGAAGTTCAGCCATGATTTCTACTGCACGCAACAATAATCCCAAGAATATTCACACCATGCTGATCTTTTATTGTCTTTGACCTAATTTTTCTACTGTCCAATAAGATGAAAGGGTAATTGTTTTTAGAAACAGGATGTTGGTGATCATATATTTTAATGTATCAGATCTTACGTGTTACTGGCTTCAGACAAACTAAGTGGAATCCCATTCCTTTTCACATCTTTTATTCATTTAATTGTTCCAGAATATTTTCATTTCATTGTACTGGAAAATTCAAACCTATTTCTAGATGTGTTTTAAGAATTATTCTTATCTGAGAAGTAGAACAACCCCCTTCCTTTCTACCTCTCCCACTACATTAGTATTCATAAACAGACTCCCTTATATGAAATACTACTAATAATGCAACTACAATAAAATAACCCAATATATCCTTTCGTCATCTGAAATTAGCTTAATGTGATGGAAGATTTCTACAGAGAGGATAGACTCCCTATAATATATTCAGTATTTCAGTGAAATATAACTCAATCTGCCTTGACATATATATGTGTACATATGATTTTTGATCTCCTAACCCTTTATACCAATAAACTATTCAGTCAAGCATAGTGAATTCATATAAAATTACTTCTCACTCCAAAATATCTTCACCATTTATTCAACAATTTACTTCTAAATATGTCCTATAGTTTTGTCTTTTTATATTACTTCTGTGTTCAGGAAAATTTAAAGACCATGAGACAAGGTAACAGCCTTCCTGTAAATAAAAAGCAATTGGAAAGAGGAAGACAATTAACTGTTCTTTATTCCATTGGCCCAAAAGTAATGGGCTTAATTTGCAAGGAGGGATATTTAAGTGAGGTGTAAAAAAAGGCAAGGATCTATCTATTGGTTAGGGTAATTAAGCTTTGTAATACATTGTCCAGGGAGCTTTTAGAATCCATATCATTGATACTTTTTTAAAAAATAGTTAAAGCAAATGTGTTAGGAATAGCTTGGCTACAGCTGATTCTGTCCTAGGGCAGAGAATTTCATTATATGATATGTCTAGTTCCTTTCCAGGGCTATTTTCTGTGCTTTGTAACGCTGCAAATAGTGAGGTAATCATATACACTTTTCTAAGACAATACTGGAAAACAATTAGAAGGGATCAATGTACAGTAAGACACATAGCAGTATCAATTACAGTGTCTGGCCTTCAGTTTAGTACATGCTGGTATGGATTTCTGAAGAGCCTTAACCTCCTCATTAGTCTGTTGTGTGACAGAGCCATGTGGCTGTGGGGCTGAGATGATATCAATAATGAAAACCAGAGCAAAGAAAAGCCTTTTAGCTGTTTGCTGTAATTTGAGGGATCTTCAGCAAAAAATAATAATCATATAGTTCTAGATTGTTTTTTTCCGGTCTTTTATTAATTTTGCCAACCATGCCATTATTCAGTCTCCCTGAGAAGCAAAGCAGGTTGAGTTGGTTTTTTTCAGCCCAAGCAGGTACATTGGTTAATCAGACAAAGTTTCCAATGTTGCAGCCTAAATGCTATGAATACTGCACAGTTTGAGAGTTCATCATTACTTAAGCTGGCCTTGCAGCTGCTTTGACAAAAAATAGGTCTACATAAGACTGTCTTTAGTGAGTTATACTACCATAAATCTTCATATTCTATCACATTCCAGATTTCATGTGGGTACTGCGATTTGAAGCAGTAAATGTGGTTTCAAAATACTGCAAAATTAACTGAAAAGGGCATTTCAGAAGCAAGGGAACCACAAACAGCTAGCCCATATAACAAAATATAGCCCATTATAGTGGCATAGCCTACACCAGAGAAAAACTTGGCATTGCTAACAATATTTCCAGATGTAACTTTTCATAGATGATAATAAATAATAACCTGAGCAATCAAAACTTTTGGTTTTAGTCATCCAAATCTACACAAAATAACTAAAGGATGCTGCTAAATGTTGTGTACTTTTTAACTGAGCATAATTATTTAGCTATTAAAAAAATACTTATTTCTTGTGTCAGACTTTCAGTGGAATAACATGTGTTTAACTCCAGACTGACAAGTATGCTTCCACATTGTTTTAATTATGAAATTTGAATTTGTAAATGACTATCACTTCCAATTGACTATTTTTCAGTCTACATATAATTTAAGCTATTTTAGTAAAAAATCCAAGTGCTCAGTCTTACAGGAAAACTGGACATAACATTGGATATCCAAAATTTCAATACCAAAAATCATTGGATATTTTTGAAAATGTTGTCTACAATATTTCTGGCATTCATTATTTGCCAGGAAAAATGTATTTGTTTGAGTAGGCATGTACTTACAGTTTTCTTATAGTCCATGCTGTATGGGATAACTTCCTCTCAGAAAACAGTATCCTCAGGATGCTACAGTATCTTTATAACAAAACCAACAGTTCAGAAGAATCTTTGTAACCTTCTCTTTCCTCATTGGGGAGCGAAAATCCTCCACATTTAGCAGTTCTGCATATATTTGAAATAAAAAGAACAAGTTGTTGAAAGGTTTGGATTTTAAATAAGCATCTAATTCTACATATAAATCTACATACTTATTACTTATGTACTACTCACATTGATTTGGTCATAACTTAATTGATCTGACTGCAGTATTACAATGTTATTCAAATGGGCTTTTCATAAATAATGGCATACAAACACTTAGGCTTCTTGGCAGCACTAGGGTAATGCACAAGAAAGGTGGGTTGTTTGATTTTTTTTAAGATACTAACAGGTAATGCTTATATTTTATTCCTCCTTTCCACTGTCTTATACGTTCCTCTGAGACCCACTTTGATTACAAACCCCTCTTTTACTATCCCACAGGCACTAATCAAATCCACACTCTAGCATTTGGCGTATAGTTTGCCTCTTTTCCTCAGAAAGGGGGATGATTATTGGATGGTTCATAGAATCATAGAATGGTTTACAGTTGGAAAGGACCTTGAAGATCATCGAGTTCCAACCCCCCTGCCATAGGCAGGGACACCTCCCACTAGACCAGGCTGCCCAAGGCCACGGCCAGCGTGGCCTTGAACACCTCCAGGGATGGGGCCTCAACAACCTCTCTGGGCAACCTGTTCCAGTGCCTTACCACCCTTAAAGTGAAAAACTTCTTCCTAATGTTCAATCTAAACCTGTCCTCTTCCAGTTTAGAGCCATTCCCCCTCATCCTATCACTACATGCCCTAGTAAAAAGTTCATTGAATAGTTCTTGGTTCCAGTAGTGGGCACTATCTTCACTTCTCCTATGCAGAAAGCGGCATTCCCTAGCATGTTTCTCAGGCTTTCAAGCCCCAGATGTGCTCCTCAGAATAGCCATACATTTGGTCTATCCCTTTCCTGCAGGATGCTGGAGCAGCCGGTCAGCTAGCCAACTTCGGTACTTTGCTTTGTAGCCTATGACAGCAGCCACCCCACCCCAGCAGACAGAGGTGGAAGAATCCAACATAAAATGCTGCTGCAAGGAAATGGATACAGAGGAGGGCAGCTCCCCATATGAAAAGTACATGGAAGCTCACTGAGAGAGCAGAGAGGAGAAGTGGGGGTGTCTCAAAATTAAATCTGACTTTTGTGATTCCTCTATTTATGACAGTCTAATATTTGTGGTCACCACAAAGGCTACTTAGTGTAGGCTTGTAAAATTCCTTTTGCTTCAGATAAGAGTAGGAGAATGACCTGGGGTCTCTATGAGAAATCATTTACATTTTAGTTTCTATAGAAAGATTTTTCCCCTGGGATCTGCCACATGCATAACGACAACACATTCAACAGCTTTGGCAATAGAAGTATTTTTCTCTGTACAGCAGTCTATACATAGATTTTTTATGTCTGTATCTTATGGTTATGGAATTTTCAACTTTGTAACAAACTCTTCAGTGAATCACCCGAAGTTTCAGCCTGTTATTGTTTTACAATGCTGTCATAATGATTCGTTACTGTATTGGTGCCTCTGAAACAGCAGTCCCCTGGAGGAGCTTTCTGACCTTCTGTCACTCTGTCATTGTTTTTTGTAAAGAGAATGATCAGAGCTCAATGATTTGAAAAATCAGTCCAATATTTAGCTTTGTAATTGGTAGGATTCTCACCGTGCCCAAGGGTTTCCAGGTTGTTTTGCTCAGAAATATATGAATTGATTTCTTAGTTTCTGGTGCATAGTTCAACAGCATGTCATAAATGTAATATTCATAATTCACATTAAGGTATGCTGAGCAAGTTATTTACATATACCACTCTATTTTAAAAGTCATCTTAGAATGCTTCTGATATTTCTACCCATGGTGTGAATAACAGAATGGAAAGAAAAAATTTGAATGAACTAGACAAATAATTTGGAAAATGTTTTAAACTATTAATGACCTTATTCACAAGGTAAGACAAATAATTTTCCTAAATGTTTGAACTAAATGAAATTTAATTCTGATTCATTTGTCTGAAATACAGATGAAAAGAAAATACTGTGAATGATAAATATTTCCTACTGCTAAAATTAACACACAGATAATTATTTTTAAAGGGAGTGTGAAATTGTCACAAAGTTTATTTCTTATCAAGAAAGGAAAATTCATCTACTGATAGTTTCAAGCTTACATTTTACCAGGTACACGGAGCACATTTTAAAGCAACTAAGATTTAAAAAAAAAAAAAAAAAAGGAAAGAAGGAAAATAAAAAAAAATCACTTAAGTAAATGATATCATTTGATTATGCAATAAAAAATGATATTAGGATCAAAGTATAAAACATTCAAAATATGGAGTCACTTTGAGCACATCAACAGTAATAAACACAATATAAAATGTACATAAAGTACTTCAGTTATATTTGCGTGCTTCTTTGTTCTTTCAAAGAAGTGTTAGTTAATCCTACAGTTATATTTAAATAACTATTTATATTCTACTCTGCTATTTTTGCTTACTTGGAACTCTTTCAAACTTCACTGTGAAAATTCCTAAGTTTTCAGGATTGCAGCTGATGTAACTTAGCATAAGCTTGTTGAAATCTGTGAACTACACTTCTCTATCCTCATAAACTGGCTTTTGGATCCAGGTCCACATTGGAGTCGCTGCTGTCCCATTTTTACTTCTATGGTCTAAGCTACATGTACAAAATCTTCTAACCAAATTATATAGTTTGTGTGTAAACAAGGAGTTCCTCTAAGTGAAAACAATTAGATAGCATAACCATACTCTGCAATAAAATTGTAGAAAAATTTGCTTGGCGCTGAAAATGTTAGTCAGAAGTTGAATGGGCCCTTCCATTGCATTTCACTTGTTGGAAAGTCTTTAATTCCACCTTCACGGTGGAATATCCTTTTAAAGGAGGAAATTACATCAAAAATAGACATAATTATGGGAAACACTTGGTATATGTTGTACGAAGAAATAAAAAAGCTGCACCCATGTTTATGCTTGTCATATTTTTCCTTGATTGATTAATAATTCCTCAAATTATTTACCCTTTGTACATTATGGCTTCCTTTTCACAGTTCATAAAGTAAGTCTTTCTTTTTGTATTGTTTTTACTATCAGTTCTACAGATTTGGAACTCACATCCATATAAGTACATTATTGAATTCTGACAAACATGAATTTTATGTAACCTCCGCAGCAGAATACAAACAATCCTGTATGTTCATATTTTGATGTTTAATGCTTGTATGTACACAGATGGTCTAGTTGTCTGATGTGGTCTTCTTGCACAGTATAGGTGAAGTAAGAGACTGCAGAATGAAAATAAATAAGAAATGAAAAGCACCTGGAATTATTTATCATTTTACAGGAATGCACTATACTGTGACACTAAATTATTTAATCATGTTTTGCAGTTTACTACATCAACTCTGTTTGGTAATAATAGCAGCTGTAATAATAACAGTAATAACAGTATTCTTAGTAGTAGTAGTTATACTAAAACACTTAATAGCACAGGGCTCAAAATTCAGCTGGGCTTGTAGAAATGTACCTCAGGAGTCAAACACACAGACAATCCAATTTCCAGCATCAGATTTCTTGAGCATATGGTGAAAGGAGTGGGGTAAACTGCACTATCATATGAAGCAGATTAAACAAGGCACTTACCATGTGATATTTGCTGCAGGCATTCTGCCTGCAGGATGTTGATGCAGAGAGAACGCCTCCAGGAGTATTCGACAAGTGTGGTCAGGAACAACTTCTACTTTACACTTTTAAATGGAAGCAGCATACGCATCCCTTACACAGGCTTCAGAGTACAAAAAGGGCAAAAGAGATGCTGTATACCAGTTAACAACTATTTCAAACCACAACACATTTCTGTGAAAATGTTTCCTAATGACTCATGGTGGTTAAAGATTAGTGTTAATTAAAATAAAATTCAAATGAACTTAGAGGTTACTTCTAACTTAATACTACAGCTTGGTAAGATATTCCAAAATGAACTCACAAAACTAATTCAAACATGGGAAAATTAAGAAGATTTGAAGTACACCAATAGCTATTTTACATTAAAAAAATGTAAAATCATGTNCCCCACACCAGTATTTCAGGAGGTTCAAACTGCATAAGAATTTATCCTAGTTTAACTTAAGCAGTCCTGGAATTTATCATGTAGCTGGTATTAGGTCCCATCAGTGTTCCCTGTAGGCATCCAGCAAGCAGGAACCTATGTCTTAGTCCACTAAACAGCCAGAGTCATAAATCTGGAAACCGAGGTCCAAGTTCTGGGACTTTAAGCCAGCCAAGAAGGCAAGAGCTTCAGAGCTGCCAAAGGGAGAGACAGGGGCGGAGCTGGCTTATTAGCCCAGCTAAGCACAGTTTATAAACTGGAAGTGCTTTGTTTTTGTCAGAATTTCACCAAAATTTGCAGTTTTCATAGATTTCTGAAATTCTGTCTTATTGTCACTTCTGCTTGAAAACAAGCAAACAAAAAAGATCTGCTCGAAACTTCTGAAAGTATCTGCACCTTACTTAAAAAGATTTCCATCAAAGTGCTCTTAGATAGTAAAATTAATAGCTGAATTTCTATACCATTGGTATTCTAGACTTACTCTTTTCTAAGTGAATGAAAAGCCATGATTTGAAGACTTTTGAGATGGTGAAGTACATTCAGAAAGTAATTTTGTAAATCATACAAACTTTCATGTTCTTGCACAATAAAATAAAGCTGTTACAGAAGATGTGACCACAGGTCACACAGTAAAGCACTTCTTATCTCTGCAGTGGACTGTGTCCTATGTAATATAGTCTAGCACTTCCAAAGTATTTTATATATTTAAAGCACTGTGCAAACAATAACTAAGTAGTCACAAATCTTGAGCAGTTCATTTGGTGCACCTACACAAGCTTGGAACAAGTTTAAATTGCTTTTGTTAACACTGCAGAACAGTTGGAAAGCACCCCAGAATATTTAGCACAGGTAAATAATTCCACTATTGAGAATAAAACTGGTTACAGAAAAAAAATTATGAAAAAACAGAACACGTAGACTTTGGCCTATTTCCCCCTCAAGGCTCTTTTGGGGGAAAACTTCAACTCAGAATTGAGTAGCTAATACTCAGAACTCAAATAAATGAGCATCTTGTCTTAAGAGATGCAGTGAGAGAACAGATTAAGCCCGTACTCTAGTTCAAAACAAGCAGGAAGCTGAATGCCAGTCTCTGGGATGAGAAAGGAGTGAGCTTCTCTGTGAGCTACTAGCTGCTCTAGGATATAACCACTCTTATTTTCTAAAAGTAAAATTATGAAAACAGTATCTTTATTATACTATGAAACAAGGGTATCGCTGAGATCCTGAGAAGTTATGCAGGGGAAGAAAATGGTGAGCCCAATACTATTCAATATTAGTGATAGAACTTCTGAAGAGTAGTTTATTGCATTGTACTTACAGTTGCTTAAGATTTTTGTGTTTCTTTAGCACTCCTCTGCATGAATATAATAATAAAATCATAAAAAGTTACATCATATAATGCTCATTATCCAGAGGGTACCAGCATGCATTCCAAGTTGATATATAAAGCCCCTACTGTATCTTAAAAAAGATCACTACAGACATCCTTGAAATGCAGCCACTTTGGGTAAAACTCAGCACCTGTTTAACAATGCACAGCAAACCTCACACAATGTTTTACTAGAAGAAAAAGAAATGTAATGTCCAAATAAAATGCAGGGGGATTTACTGGCACAGTGTAATTACTTGCATTGGAATTTGTCCAGGACACTGGGGTTAATGCTCCTACTGTTACGGAAAATCCCAATAGCTATTTAACGCTTTCAAATGGCAGAGACTGGAGCATGATTTGATGGCTGATGTAAAGTAGGTGATGAGAATCTTTGAAAGGTCTTTGTGTTGGAGACTGCTGTCACTCTAGTTTGAGGGTAGCATAACATTTACTGTTCTCTGTAGTTACCAATGACTAGCAAGAAAAAAGAAGTTTCAGACCTTCACAAAGCTTTGTGATCCACTACAGGCTGTAAGGTTTTTTTCTTGGTATTAGGTATACATAATTTTGAAAGTATAGGTTATTAAAAGTCATCACTCAAAAAAAACACTATTAGCATATGATGTAAAATCATCAGGGAGACCAGGAAGCAAGTAAGCCATACAGGGCTATCTTTCTCATATACTCAAAGTTCCTGAATTATTCTGAGATGAAGTGATAGCTCTGTAAATAGGATATCTCTACTTAAGATACAATCCTAAAATCTCATTAACGAAGAACCACATTGTATACTGGAAAGAAGGGTTGGTAAAAAACATATGAAAAATATATTAATCTGCAGTGAGAACATTTCCATTGTGTGTAAGAGAACTTTAACAGTACTTTGGTCCAGTAAAAAAATAACCTCTGATGTTTCTGCTGTAGTGGTTTATAAAATCTGAAAACTAATATAGTAATACCAATTATTTTGGAGAAATTAATCTGCTTTAAGTATTGAAAATAGAATTTATGTTAATGTTGTTGTATCATGGAATATAATTTATTTTATAAAAAGGCAGCTTCCTTTGGAGGAACTGACAGTACAAAAGCTCATATGCCAATACACAGGTATGTTTTTCCAGGTGTTGAACAGATGTAGTTATAAGATTTCCGTGTGTATGTGTGTGCATGAGAAGTTTTTTCTGGGATTTGGAAGGATTATTCATTGATTTCAAAGGGCATGTGAATGTCACAACACATTCTAACCATTCTGTTACTGTTAAGAAAAACCCACAGACTTTGACAGACTGTAATAGCTTTGAAAATTAATTCTTATTAAATTTCTCATATAAATCCTTCAATTTTCTTCAAAAAAAAAAAGACTTTTAAAAAGTTATTTTTTCCTCTACTTTACAGTCTATGAGGTTATAAAAATATGCAAGTCAGAATGGGAAAGAAAAACCTGGCATATAGACTTTATTTTAAACAATTCTTACCTAGCTCATCATTACCTCTATCTTAGCTATTTCAAGGCATCTAATGTAATTGTGTTGTTCCAAGTCCCACTGTTTTCACAATGAAGAAATACAAACCTGCTCCTTATTTTGTATCAAGGATAAATAGGTGGAACTGCCCTCTTTTTTCTTGTGACTAAGGAAAAAGCCAAACAGCTAGTTTAGGAGAGATTAAGTGTTCCGAAAATTTGGATGTCATGCTCTCCTCATTGCAACAAATAAGTGTCCCTGGAAATTAAAAAGTATCCTTGAAAATCTACCTTAAATCTTATTGAATGCTAATGATATTTATACTTCTAAGAAATGCGCTTTTAAGTCTATATACTAAACTGTACAGAAATGCCTTTAAAATACACTTAAAATATGGCATGACCTCACTTTTGAAAATGGCAAATATACTTCTAATTCACTGTTAACCTTTTGAAAGTTTTACCTTGTGTTCTTTGCTACAGGATGGACACGAAGAATAGCTCTAGCACTTCTGTTATTAGGAGGCTGGTTTAAACATTGTGTGTAGCTTTATAACCCAAGGCTCTTTTCCTGTTTTGGTTACTGATGAGGAAGATAAGAGACAGAATTCGCAAGTCTTTGCTGTAATTCAATGTTATTATTTTCCTTCATCTTTTCTTTCATAGCATCAGAATCAAATTTACACAATTGTTCTTCACTGACAAGCATTGCATTTTATAGAAGTCAATCACTTTGAGTAAATAACTTATGATTTCACAATAGTTATCAAACTATTATAACTAATAATTCTAAATATAAAAGAGCTTTAAGACTATCTGTAGCTTCCTGACTAAAACCTTTTTTTTTTAAGTTAAAGCCCTGCAGTTAGGCACAAGAAGTATAATGAATACATAACCAGAATATATAACCAGAATACTGGTTAGTATTTTTCTTTCTAAAAAAAGCACAAAGAGTTATTACATTAAATTGTTCTATTTTAGAGTTTTTAAAGTACTTCCTGGGAATATGTCTATGTACAGTTTACGAATTATGTGTAATACTGAGGACTCATTAACTGTGTCAGTCTAACCATGAATTCCCCTTCTAGTTCTGTCTTTTCTAGTCGCACTTTAAATTGAAATTCCACCACTCTATAATACAGGAATGAATGTAGGTAAAGTCCTTTAGCTTTAATAGTTCTTTATTTCAAGTGAAGTCCTTTTGTAGAAAAAAAAAAAAGGCTTTTTTTTGGCTTTTTTTTCCCCCCCAAGTCTGAATGCCAAAAGTGAATTTTTTCTCTGTCTACCTAACATGTTTGAAATGGTTCTCCCAAGTTGATAAAAATCTCTTGTCGGTGTATGTTATATTCAGTCCCTCACAATCCCTTTGGTGAGGTGATGGGCAGCACAGGAGGTTGGAGTCTGTGCCTACTGGTATCCTTCTGCTGTTCAGTCCTTCTTACTTATTTTCCACCTGTGGCAGATTGACCCTGGCTGGACAACAGGACCTCAGCTGGACGGGGGAGAGAATATAACAAAAGGCTCATGGGTTGAGATAAGGACAGGAAGATCACTCAGTAATTACCATCACAGGCACAACAGAATCAGCTTGGGGAAATTAATTTAATTTATTGCCAATCAAATCAGAGTAGGGCAATAAGAAAATAAAAACTAAATCTTAAAAAACCTTCCCCACCCTCCTTCTTCCTGGGCTTAACTTTTCTTATGATTTCTCTACCTCATTTCTCCCCCTGAGCGGTGCAGGGGGACGGGGAATGAGGGTTGTGGTCAGTTCATCACACGTTGTCTCTGCCGCTCCTTCCTCCTCAGGGGGAGGACTCCTCACACTCTTCCCCTGCGCCAGTGTGGGGTCCCCTTCATGGGAGACAATCCTCCATGAACTTCTCCAACATGAGTCCATCTCACGGGCTGCAGTTCATAAACTGCTCCAGCATGGGTCCTTTCCACAGGGTGCAGTCCTTCACGAACAGACTGCTCCAGCATGGGTCTCCCACAGGTTCACAAGTCCTGCCAGCAAACCTGCTCTAGCATGGGCTGCTCTCTTCACAGAGTCACAGGTCCTGCCAGGAGCCTGCTTCAGCATGAGCTTCCGATGGGGTCACAGCCTCCTTTGGGTGCATTCACCTGCTCCTGCGTGGGGTCCTCCATGGGCTGCAGGGTGGACATCTGCTCCACTATTAACCTCCATGGATTGCAAGGGAACATCCTGCTTCACCATGGTCTTCACCACAGGCTGCAGGGAAATCTCTGCTCTGGCACCTGGAGCACCTCCTCCCCCTCCTTATTCACTGGCCTTGGTGTGTGCAGAGTTGTTTCTCTCACATATTCTCATTCCTCTCTCCACTGCTGTTGTTTGTGCTACATTTCCTCCACCACCACCACCCCCTTCTTAAATATATTATCACAGAGGCACTACCACCATTGCTGATGGGCTCAGCCTTGGCCAGCAGCAGGTCCATCTTTGAGCTGGTTGGCATGGGCTCTATCAGACATAGGGGAAGCTTCTAGCAGCTTCTCCCTGAAGCCACCTCTGTAGTCCCCCCTACTACCAAAACCTCGTCATGCAAACCCAATACACACATACTGCTCCTTGCTTTCTACTGCTCTTCTGTGCTGGCACGTGTTCCTCTATGGGCTGCAATCCCCTCAGGGATCATCCACGCCCACAGTCCATCAGAGGTGTCCCTACTGCAGCATAGGTCACCCACGACTGCAGTCCTCTCAGAAACATTTGTTCTCACAGCATGGAGCTGCCTCTTCCAAGAGTGTGTCTCCAGCTGTGTCCCTAACACTGTCCTTTTCCACATCTCCTCTGCTTCCTCCCCCATTTTCTCCAAAACTGCATCTCTTCATGGTTCTTCTCTGGTGTCCTTTTTTGTGTGTCTGCCCATGTCTCCTTTCACATATCTCTTTCTTGTGTCTTCTCACTTCTTTTGTTTTATGTCTCCTTGTGTTTCCACATACCTCCTGGGGTGAGTCCACATCTCCTGCTCCTTGCAGCTTCCACCCTTTCTTAATTATGTCTGAGGAGTGGTGTTGTGTGTTCCCCTCACAGGCTGCAGTTTTGGGACGCAGGAGGGTGTTTCCAACCACCACCGAGCCAAGAGCTCATGACCTCCTCCCACACAGGTGTTAGTCTAGGGGCAAGAGCAGAGAAAGCTCATGGTCTCATTTCTGAGAAGGGCTAATAGGCAGAAAGGTGAAAGGAAGGAGCAGTGCTCCTGTCCATTCAAAACTCAGGAAGCATAGGAATACCAAGATGAAAAATGCTGAGATCCAAATACAGCAATGTGTGAGAGCAGCACAGGCTGAGCTTTACCAGAGCTGCATGACATCTTCCAGTTATTATTGCTTATGAGAAAAAACAGATACAGATAAACAGATAGTACTTGATTTAATTTTTATGAAAGGAAGAGTATGAAAATAGATGCCATTAAGATCATAAATCACATTATGAAGCAGATACACATAAAGAAGTTATACACACTGTGTAATGAAACCCATTTGTTAAAACATGAAATACTTATATTTTACAGAGAAACTGCAACACATATATTATAAAATGCATGCTACAATACATCTCTTTATAATATAACAGATCCACCAAGTGGACAATTCTCAGATAAAATATGCTGTTAGGCTCAAAACATATTATATTAAAAATTAATAGAATTATACCACTTTCTATATTTTTCATATAAAAACTGACAATACTATAAATTAGGAAATTAATTCGATTTCATCGCTTAGGCTTAGCCTTCTTACATTTATCATAACCTCAGGTTATGGGTCAGCAATACTTGTTTTGTTATGGCTATTAGTGCAGAGCTTTGTTTGATCCTGACTTGCTAACAGTAGCACATTATTAATTCTTCTGCTACGTCTCAGCTACAGGAACCACTCCAGGTTGTGCTGGAAGATAGCTTGCATTTTGAAGTGAAGAAGTTCAATAGTTATGTGGAAAACATAAATTAGTAAGGAAGTTACATAAAGTGAAATACAGCAAAGTAACAGCTCCATCGTTATTTAACTACTGCAGGTAAAAAAAAGGAATTTAGACGTCCTATATTCATTACATGCAAAAAATGTGCCTTTAAAACAGAAGTTTCACATACCCTATTTGCTCAGCTGTGTCTCAACATTGTCTGGGAGAGTGTTGTTTGGCCTGAGGCAAAGCCATGCCAGGGGTTGTGTTAATAAAAGAAATGGACAGTCATGCGCAGGAGCTCAATCTCGTGCACCTTTTTACTAACTAATATAAATGTAGCAATAGATTTTATGGCCAAAAAACCTGTTGTGATAATCCATTCTGTCATTTTGCTTAATGCTAGCCTTTAGTTAACAATTAATTCATTATTCTCTATTTTGGCTAGTAGTCTGTTAAATATTTCTCACAAAAGCATTGAGACCTGAAAAAAAAATATCAAGTGAATCTTGATTCGGGATCTTTCCAGGACCTGACAGGACCATAAAGTTTTGACTGTTGAGTGTTTTATTGTTTTTGCTCTTAAAATTTGTCTGATTTCACATTTAATTTTTTTCTATATTCATTTTGCATACCTTGTGTCTTGCTATTGTTCATATATTCTACACTGAAAAGTCCTCTCTCAGATGCATTCTCCTCTTTACATATTTTTAGATAGGTTATGATTCTTTAATCTTCTCTCCTAAATGCCCAAGCAGACTGTGGGTGAAATCCAGCTCTAGACTCAGATATTTGCATTTAGCCATCTGTAACATAGGTATCTGCATGTAAACTGGGAAGACGTCTAAGCTTTCATTACAGTCCATAGAGATCTAATCAACACAGTCAAAGGCTCCTAGCAAAGTCTTCAGGCAGATGTGTCTGCTTTAGAATGAGCTAAATATGTTTCTGCATGCCATCAATTATATTGTTTAAAGTCACAGTCCAATTGCACTATTATAAGTATTTAGTGCCATTTTAGACACCCCAGAGCATCTGAGATATCCACGCTGGACTGGTAGATGTGACACAGGACATGCAGGAAAGACATGACCACCTAGAGTGATACTTGGAGGACAAGCATCTCGAATGCACCAGACATCTAGGTAATTCAGTCAAGCCTAAGATACATACTGAATATAAAGGAAGCTGAATCACGTAGGCCGTTTGTAGATATCTACACTACATCAACATAGATGTCTACATCTACAGATGTCTGTGTCCAGCACAGCCCAATTTGCATGGGCTAAATCCAAACTTTTATGTAAAATTGCTGAAAAGAACATTGGTTCTGTTTTACCTCAAACCATGACAGTGTCTCAGTTCTTGTACCACTTTTGCAAATCATCCCCAAACTCAAACAAGTTTTAAAGTGAAAAACTGCCTATGATATTCCAACAGGGATCTTATTAATGCTGAGTACATGTGCAACGTCATCTTTTTGTTCCTGCTTAACAATCTTCTGTTCACATTTCCAGGAATGACTTTAACCCTTTATTGCTGATGCATGGCATTTTGTGTAGCTGGCCTTTCATGATGATCCTCTAAATCCATTTTTCATAACTATGTCATTTCACTGTCTGTTTTGATTTTATTGAAATGAAAAACAGTTGCAGAAGGTAAACTTGATTATTTTTTTTTACCAAAGTTTTGTGACACTCTTCTTCACATACCAAGAGGAAGAAGCTCCAATAAACTAAGAATTAAAACTGGTCCAGTGTTCAAAGTCTAATGAACCTTCTGCTTCCAAGATCTTTACCAAGAGGGATAACCTGCATTAGAGATTACTCTAGCACATAACATTTTACAAATTCTTAATGCTTTTAGAATCTTTCTTCAAAACACGTTACCACTAGAGATTTTTGCATCAAAAAATGAACCAACAAGAAAACTAGCAGAATGTCAGAGGCTCAAAGGAAGCAGAGATAAAGGTTTTGTTAGAGAGATTTAAATAAATATATATATCGTAATAGTCTAATTCCTCCAGAAAACAATTCTACCACACAAGAGCATGCTAACAATTTGCTCTTTTGAGCTTAAGGGTAAACCTCACTGTTTCAGTAGACTTCAATTGAGGGGCAAGTTATTTATATGAGGAAAAAGACAGTCAATAAAATACAGCTGTAAAGCATCTTGTAAGAATGGAGGGTAATTTAAAAATCAATGAATTGTTCAGCTTCCGATGAATAGAAATAAAATGTTCTTTTTTCATTGGTGCCTTTGTAGAACTCTCTTGCCACGTTATAAATGTAACATGCAAAAAAAACCTTTCTGCAAATCCATCTTTGCCTTTTGTTGCAGCCATTGTATGTCTAAGTACTGCAATCAGTCTAGAAGGACCATAAGACTATCAGCTGCCTTGATGGCTGGAGATGTATGTCCCTACTAGAATATGAAAAAAACATTTCAGCTATCATTATTGATCTTTAATCTGGGTTGAGGAAAACCCGATGGCTTCGGTTTTGCTGTTTGTGAGTTAAAAATATTGTAGCAGACAAAAAAGAAAGGAAGCTAATGTGTTGCAGCCTGCAACTGCAAATGCATGCTTCTCAGAAAACACAGACGAGAAACATGTCAGTAAGGGTGTGATAATTCTGGTCATTTGCCAGACCTTGAGAACTAGAGTTCCTGAATGTGCCAAAGTATGTTTCAATAAAAATTTCAAACAAAGGACTATATTCCAGTACCGTTAAATTTTTGAAAAAAAAAAAAATATGATAGAGTACTTAAACCACTGGTTCATTAGATGTTAGCCTTTAATTTCAGAGGTTGTAAATCACCTCTTTTCAGACAGTGCCAGCAAGGTTTTATGTATCACGTAATCCCATTTAAATTCTGCAGTGAGGAGCTAATTGAGACTTAAGTGATGTGTCATCCCTGTGCAGGCCATCTGCGCAGGCTGAATTGCATTCAGAGGCAGCCTATGAGAAACTACAGAGTACCCAGTTGCTGCTTGTTGGAAGAAGGAGGTAGAAATTTATCTCTGTCTCAATTAATGTGGTAAAATGAATTACAGGGAGTTAAAAAATAGTCTAGACTTCTGTATTTCTGTATGGGTTGATCGAGTTTAGATCAGAACCTGTTTTCACCACCTCCAAAGAAGTTCTCATTTGGCTGTTTGTGGCTTTATAATTCACGGTGCTGTAAGGAACCCAGTCACTTGACCAGAGTCCTTATCCTTTATGTTTTGTATATACAGAAACAAATAAAGCAACGCCCCTTGGGGTTTTCAATACATTACATAAAGGACCCTAATCCTCCTAACCCTTGCCCTGCCTCCAAATCTAAAGCTACTATAGTAAAAGTGAGAGTGACATTGGCAAAGAAGCAAAGAAGGAGAGGGGAAGTCGAATTATAAAGCACTGTAAAATTATGGTCAGATTAACTGAATTTTCAGGTATTGTAAGACCATAGTAGTTTCTGGGCACCAATATGAATACAATCTATTTTCAAATACTTAAGAGTCTTCCTCTAATACATACATACCATATTTTTATAATCTTTTCTTTTGTCCATCTAAAACCATCTAATTTATGTCTTCAATAAATAAATATTCAGTCCAGTCTATACTTTGGACAGTAAATGATAGCTCTGATCTCAGTTTCTTTTTCTTGCACTTCCTAACTATGCTGAAATGCATAAAAAGGGGCAAAATAGCCTGTGGGTGGCTTCTCATCTTGACTTGGAATATTAGAGTAAGCAGCTTGCTCTGGTGATCACGGTCAGGTCTAACTGTGCAAGTATTGCTGGAAACAGAAAGACTAATTGGATAAGCATTGTATATTTGCATAGAGACGGAGCAATAAAATTAGTAATTATCAAGTGAGAGGAATCTTTTCTAAAAGGATGTATATGAAAATTTAGCCAATGGCACTGTACTTTTTCTGGTTAGACATATATATGTATATGTATTTATAGAAAGGGACAGACGAAGAACGTGGTCAAATAAACAAGCAACAAAACATGACAAGAGTGGAGTTGCATTGACTGATAACAGACTGTGGGTGTGTGAACAAATGCCTGCAGCACACCCAAGGCATGTATTAATCACATCTACCATACATTCTGCATTGCAGGGTTATGATTTTAAAATATGCCTGGAAAAGTAAATCTACTGAAGGTTAAAGTGATTTTAAACACTTGATTGTGGCAGATGAGAGTCCTATGGAGTATATTTGCCTTTTTATTATTAGAAATAATTTCTTGCCTTTGCATTTTTTCAGGTCATTTGCAAGCTGACTCATTTCAACAAACCTCCTTTTCCCTACATGAAAATGGAAGGGGTTGTCAAACTGGAAGAGAGATGGCCAGGTCCTGAGATGAAGGGTAAGAGTTTGTGTACAAAACTACATGTATTTGTGCTAAAACCCCATTGTGCCTGTTATCATCTTATCCTTTAAGGCAGGCATGTACTTGGAACTCAGAAAGGGCTTCTGGTTTAGGGACTTTTTTACTTTGACTGATGTCTTCAAAGATTGTTTTAATTTATTCCTTCCTCTCACAGCAGAAGTGCAAGAGGATCAAATATGGGCTGAATTCTAGGAGGTTGTATAAGAATAACAAACCCTAAATTGTTAGCTATATCAGTTGGGGATATTTTGTCTCACACTGGACTAAATATCTATATGGTAAAAGAGAATGAGGGATGGAGGAGCCATCCTTCTTGTTAAGCAAATACACAGATTACTAGATTCATCTTGATCTATGTTTGTTACTGGACATAATAATTTGGGTGTTCTTCTGCTAGAAGTTCTAAATCCAACTGAAATCAGGACTCCCTTTTTCAGGAGCTATATATGTATATACGAGAACAAGCAGGCAGAATGAAAGAAAGGAAGTAGCTTCCACTAACTAGCACAGAACTTGGAAAAAAATTTTAGTCTCCTGACACTTAGTTATATGGATGTCTCAAATCCATGCTATAGTGTGGGTTCACTTAAATTTCAGATTAATGGATCATCAACTAGACATTTGTATGCTCTGAATTTACAGAAATGTATTCTAGAGAGAGAACTAAAATATTTAGGTTATATTCTCTGCTTGTTATGTAGATGCAATTGCTATTAATGTTAATGTGACCAATGTTGACATATAAAGAAACTCTTCATTTACAGGATCTGATATGAAAACAGAAGAATTCTGAAATATTGCAAGAGGGATTGAAGTAAAGTTAAAAGAGGTATAAAGCTCATATCATGCTTACTGCATTTAAAAATACTAAGACTAATCAGAGGAGTATTAAAACTGCAACATGAGAGAATATCTTATGAATCTAAACTTTCAAAATTACAGACCATGGTTTTTACAAGTGCTTTTTTTATAGCAGAAATTAAAGTATAGACAAAAGTAATATGTCAGGAAAATTTTACAATAATATATTTTGTACAACTGGTTACAAGAGAAAGCACATATAAAAGTTTTTTATTACTTTATGTTTTTGTTTTCTACTAGCAGATTTGAAGATAACTTCATAAAAAAGGCCATAGAGTCTGATATTGTGGTCTACAGTGACCTAATATCCCTTTATAAAGTAAATATCCTTAAGGTGAAATACTTGCTCCTCTGGGTTAAAAGCTAAATTAAAAACTGTAACTATTTGTATCAGTGCACGAACTGTATCTTTTGGTTTTCAAGCTTTAACTATGCCTGAATTTTCTGACATTTTATTATATTTCACCATTCTTGGCATGTAGCCCAAGACCAGTGGCCAGAGTAAAGGCTCCAAGTGGTAAAAATGAAAAAGAGAAAATGAGGTAGAGATATATCTGTCCTTCCAAAACAATGGGGAACTGTTCAAGGTTGAATCATTAATGGCAGTCACTCAAGTCCCCTCACAGTTGGAATAGGATCCAGAGGTTTGATTTGAAAAGAGAGAATAATCTCCTCGATACCAGGGTCATTTTTTTAAGTGTTTCATAAAGTGTTCCCTTACGTTGCTACCTTAACATTTTCAAGTTGTTATTCAAGCATATATTGCTTGAAATTGTATTGCTAATATAGTACTTGAACAATGATAAAGGTCACATTTCACAATTTATTTTATTTTGTATCTTTCTTTCATCCAGCAAATACAGCATTTGCATTTTTTCTTTTATTCTATGTAAAGTCATAAATCAACTAGCTGCAAAGTCATAAATTAACTAGCAAAAAAGAGAAAAAGAATATTTTTTCTTAATACAAAAGCCTTAACACACAAAATATAACTTTAACCAGAGGAAGTTCTATTATACGTCTCTATTTTATATTGTAGAACTAGAGAAAGAGCAAAGCAATAAAGAAGCCACTTAGAAAATAACATTTGCTCTTCTAGTGTTTTTTACTGTTTTGAAATGACTGTGGCTGAAGGGATAATCATCTGAATTCATCCCAAGTGGAGCTGAGCTTAGATGAAAGATGGTGACACAGGAATGTAAATTGTAAGTTCAGCCAAGTTCAACTGAACAGCCTGAAACCTACATTAATTCTGTTGTGGACCACTTGCCCATTGGCATTGGATAAAATGCAAAACCATGTCTGGATAAGACTACCCAACTCCAGAGAAGACTTCCAACCTTTTCTCTGTGCTAAGAGTACAGAGAAGTCATCTAGAATAAGCTGTGTTTATCCATCACTTACAACAGATTAACACTTACTTTTTTTTCTCAAAGAGGAGCGGTTCCTATGCATAGAATTCCTACATGAGGAGAACATTCTCCTGAATTTAAAGAGATTTGAAAATACCATTCTCAAGGCTCTTAAACATCTTGTTATAGAAAATATTTGAACCTAACCTCTGCCCTTTACAGATGAACAGTCTAGGTACAACACATTCTAAGGTGTTGGGTGACTATGATGGCAAAGTAAAAAAGGAAACAGCATTTCTTCTGTTAGTGCCTTGCTATAATATAAAATAGTTAACTGATCACTAGGCAACAGAACAAATTACAATTATAACGTCAGTATTTCATACTAAGTAGAAGATGCCAGGAAGAGTTTTTGTTTTAGAGTAGTCCAAATTTCAGTGAAAATTCTGTGAGTTGGAGGAGCTGAAATCAATTTGGAGACAAAATGGAAGAGGCATAGAAAACAAAAGCATAAGTCCTTAGGGTTAAATTGGCGGTATCCACACTTTTACATATGTCTTTTATGCTCTGTGCTACACTGTAAAAACATTCTGAATCTATGTCAGAATAAAAGCCATCCCTCTATGCAACCTTGTTTCCTTGGTAGGGACGAAATCATAGTGTTGTTCAAAAGGTCCCCTATTCTGGAGAACGAGAGTGGCTGAGATTCACTATCCTGCAGCTGAAACCTAGCACATAACATACCCAGGAATCTAGGCATAGGGGGTTTATTTATTTGTTTATTTGTTTGTTTATTTATTTATTTTCTGTGATTTCATTTGGCAAATGTGCACTGGCATCCCACAGAGGAAGACAAAGTATTCTGAGCTCTTGTAGATGAAATAAGGGAAGAGATCATACATAGTCCTTTACAACAATAGAGTTTTATATTTTTTTAATATTGAAGCACACCGCACAAAAAATATAAATCTGTGCCACCACTAAGTATACGAGCCTATTTGCCAAAAAGCATCTGAAACTGAAAAAAAAAATTATCTGACAACCTAAATTTACTACAGGAATACAAATTGTGTTCATTTATTTTTCCAACATCATGCAGGGACTTTTGGAAAGTCACATTAGTATCTCAATACCTCAACATGGCATTCTTGATGCCTTAATGTCAAAGACTTAACTGCTTATTATTCAGTAGAAAGAAGCCAAAGTGAATAAATTTATCCATGTTGTGGACAATGGTTCACATATTTTACTCCAAAAAATCAATTTTAAAGCTACATTCACATTTATATAACAATCTTTAAAAAATATTAATTAATAACTGTAGTACTCCCCTTTGCAGAAAGCCACAAGATGGCTTGAGGGAGATCACAAGTAAGTGACACATAAGGTTTCTTCTGTATTGATGAACTGAGCAATGGCGGATCGTATTCTCTGGTCCTGAGGTAACAAATCCAGACATGATGTGATCACATCTGAAATATTAAAATATCTCACCCTATAAAACCAGAATCCAGACTGTATATTAGAACAGGTAAATATGACTATGATGTAAGGAGGTCAATGTGAACAGAATACTTGCTTTAGTGAAAATCTACAAACTTCATCATTTTTGTGATGAGATTTCAGACTCAATTTCTCTAGCTTTTACTGGTGTAGCCAAGTAGAGGTGTAAGCAATAGCAATAATAAACCTAGATCTGTGCCATGCTTCATGTCTCAATAAGAACAATTCTCTTTTATGCTTACCCTAGTCCTACAAAGTGAGATTGCAACAAAAAGCCCTATGCTTCCATTAGTTTTCCACTCTATATCCGGAACCCAGTAATACATTCCCAATTTCCTTCTGTATCTCTGTCATAGTGTACTCCTCTCCCATTCTCTTGTTCCCCGCTTCAGCCAGGATCCCAATCTGCTCTCGTGACATCTGGTTTTATACTTCATTCTGCCTTGACATTGTCCCATGGATTCAGGGCCAGGGTGAAGTTGAGGGAACTGAACAGGTTCCTGCAGGACATTCTGGGAATGTACATCAGAAAATCTGGACCTGCTTCTGCATGAACCAATATTTGCCACTGATCTGCACATCAGCTTTAACTGTTTGGGTATGTGACATGGTTAAGACGTGTATTTAGGTAGTTTCCTTCAAATAATAGCTCTTGAAGGTGAGGTACTTAGATGAAGACTATGAGAAAAAAGAAGTCAGGAAAATAAAGGTATAATTTAAATGATAGAAATATGCAATTTGTAAAACAAAAACCAAAACAAACTGTAGTCCAGGGATGAAACAGCCAACTGTAGTCCAGGGATGAAACAGCCTGTCCAGTGATGAAATATTTTTGTTTTTCAGCCCTTCTTTCTAGGCTTTACATAAAAAGGTACAATTCCATTTACTGTAAAATGATTAAACTAATATCTAGTTATTAGATCTTCAGATTCATACCAAATGGAGTACAAAAATCCTAATCGCTATGCTACATATATAAAATGCTATACGACTATGATGTATATATATTACACAATGTCTGAATTATAGGTGTGACAATACGGAATATGACAACATGAACCAAGGTACCTTGAAGTGCTTATTTTATTTATTAGGCTTCATATATATGTATATATATTGAAGGGCAGAGATGAGGTGGAGCAATATTTATGTAGATAAAGAGCTGTCTTCTCTAAGCTACTACCAAACATAAATCTATAGATAGTTCACTGATGGCTGTTCCCACTTTGCTTCCAATAATGTTTCCTTGAAATCTTTCCAGATTTAAGTTCTGGTAAGACAGAGTTCTGAATTACTTTCTATTGTTCAGTATTTAGCATCTTTATGCAGCTTCAAATGTATGCATCTAACGCATCAGCTCTCACAATGAAACAGAAAGAAATGATGCACACAGTTAAAGTGAGAACAGAATTGCTTATAGGTAATTTCCTATGTAGTCCAGGTGTGGGGTTTTTTTGAAAAGTAAGGAAGTTTAAAGGGAGAGGGGAGTATGGGAGAAGGAATTAATCTGTTGCAAACCACTGTACTTACAACACTGACTGCAATATTGATGGGCAGGAAGAATTTTTTAGTTCTTCTTGATATGATATTCACATTGATATGCCTCCCCACATTGATGTACTATTACAACTGAGCCCAGAACTGAAAGAATGACCTTTTTTATTTGAATTAGAAGAGCAGTTACTACAGGCTAATTTATTCAGAGGTGTGGAGTATACAAGATGGCAGATGATTATAGTATATTAACCAACGGTTTGTAAATGATGTTGGACTGGATGTTTCTGTCTTGTTAAAATACATGGTATACTAATGGGAAGCTGGAATGACAGTTTTCCATTACTTAGAGTTCTGTGTGGTCATCAGTGGTAGACCTGAAACATATCACTCACGCACTGACCCTTGTGAGACCAGTAGTTTCCTTTTATATATAAACAACCTATAGAACTCATTGGCACTAGAGTGACTCAAAGACAGATGATTTGCACACACATGTATGGTAAAGAAAAGGCATGCTGTACATATTGTGCTTAAACTAGGATCCAGTGCAGGACATGTCCAAAGGTAGAAGTATACATGTCTGAAAGCTGGGAAACACCAAATACATCTATATACCACTTTTGTAACAATAAGGAGGGAGACTGACAGAACTTCAGAAAAATGGGTAAGCATATAAGAATATGTAGGTATTACATGTCTCCCCACTTTACCCACAAGGTACAAAACTCAACAAAAGAATTTGATGTTCCCTTAATATATCCATGCATTAGACATAGGAGTTACACCTGTAGATTGATAAAGGTTTATTTGTAATTCTAGCTATAAATAGGCATATAATTATCAATCTTCAGACCAAATATAAATAGTATGTATACACATACATACATATATTTTAGTATCTATGTTAGTATATGTTAGTATCTATGAGAGCCACGAGGATGATCCGTGGGCTGGAGCACCTCTCCTATGAAGAGAGGCTGAAAGAGTTGGGGCTGTTCAGCCTGGAGAAGAGAAGGCTCCGCGGAGATCTTATTGCAGCCTTCCAGTATCTAAAGGGGGCCTACAGGAGAGCCAGGGAGGACTTTTTACTAGGGTGTGTAGTGATAGAATGAGGGGGAATGGCTTCAAACTGGAAGAGGGCAGGTTTAGATTGAACATTAGGAAGAAGTTTTTCACTTTGAGGGTGGTAAGGCACTGGAACAGGTTGCCCAGAGAGGTTGTTGAGCCCCATTCCTGGAGGTGTTCAAGGCCAGACTGGACGTGACCTTGGGCAACCTGGTCTAGTGGGAGATGTCCCTGCCTATGGCAGGGGGGTTGGAATTCGATGATCTTCAAGGTCCTTTCCAACCTAAACCATTCTATGATTCTATGATTCTATGTTAGTGTCTGTAGTGTCTATAACAGAATAAATGACATGAACACTAGATATAGAACTGGCTGTGAGTTTCAATACTAGAAAACTATTAATTATAACTGTCTGCTGTATTGCACTTTGTGCATTTGTCTGTGCTCATGGAACTGAAACACATAAACCTAAACTGAGTTAAATTTCTAGAGCAGAACATTTGTCTTATTCACTAACTGCATATCCAAAGCATCTGCATTATCTTGCTTATCCTGGAAGTTTGATTATACCTCCATTAATTTCATACTTTACATTTATCTATAGCCGGTATAACCATGCTGTAGTAGCTGTGAATACCTTATAATGCCTAAATGAGAAAATGATTGAGCTGACCAGAAATTTTTGAATGTTAGTAATTCATGAGGTGATACACTTGAGAATTATAGTGAAGCAATTTCCTGCGAGGACACTGCTGGTAGGATCCCCAGACAGTTTGGAATGCTAACTGTAAGGATAATTTGCTACAACTCTGGTTTTCCAAGATATGATTTTGATATTTCACATATATTTTCCTTCATTTTATATTTGGATAGTATATTTTCACATAGTATTATATAATACTTTTAAGAGAGAATAACTCTGTCATACAGCATAAATGATTGCCTATTTTAACCAAGCCAATTCCATCCTTTTTAATGTGAATTCCGCAATAGTCTGAGATTATTACTATCTGTCTCATAATGGTGCTTCATCTAAAATAAACAACAGTAGCTTTTTCAAAGCAGGAGCATTTAGATTCCAGCCATGATATCCAGCCATAACACCCAGCCACAATAAGAACCAAAATTTTTTAGTGTGTCTTATCGTCATACCCCTTCCTTCATATTTTGTAACATAATATTTCTCACTGTCCCACTATGGTTATGTACAGCATGGCATCTTTAGTGTGGAAGTAACAAGTGCCTTAGATTCAGAAAAGCCACAATTGGCATTCATTGCTTCTGTAAATCTTCTGAATACAAGGATCTTAATTTCATCTAACCATCACTTCAGGTTCCTTCAGGCTTTGCTGACTGTTTTTAACTGTCTGCAAAACTAAGTTGTGGTAAAAAAATTAAAAAAACATATAGTCAACGTGTTTCAAACGTACATGTCAACTCCGTTGCCTGATGAACTTCATCCTACATACTGTTAGGAAAAAGAGAGTAGATGTCAATGCCATCAGGCCTGGAAGGATCACCAGCATCACGATACCAAAGTGCTCAATCCACCTGTCTCGATCAAGCTGGCCAGCCAGGGAAATCACCCTACTTCATTCCCACCTTGATTCTCCTCATGGCATAAGCAGGCTCAACTTGTATGGTCAGAACAATGGGTCTGGCTTATTGTCCTGCTCCAGCTGAAGTGATCAAGCAGCCTAGTTGTTTGCCAGCTGCCCTAACAACATAGTCTTTTAAAAGAAAGAACTTTATCAAAATGAAACTATTTCACACTCATCTGAAGAAAACACGTATCATTATCATTATATCTTATGTCTATTTTTCCTTTAGGAGATCCATAAAAAAGAACAAAAAAACCCTGTTTTTCAGCTAAAAATAGCAAGACGTTATTCAAAAGCCACTACTATAGTGAATATTTTGAAAAAGAAAGAAACTCAAAGTAAATATCACAAGGAGAATAGAAATTGAAAGGACTTATAAGCGGCTCTGCCCCTTCTTATGCATGTCACCACTGGGAGTTCCCCTCCCCTAAGCTCAGTTTCAACTGCTCAGTGACTTTTTGAGTTATAATAACATCTGCATGATCTTCCTTTAGCCCATTTGTGGCCTATGAGGCCTGTGTGCTTCTCAGTCTTCTCAGCAGTTTGTCAGTCTCTGCATGAAATTCAGACCTTCACCCTCTCACTGTGATTCTTTTAGTTAATGTTCTTTTTGCAAAATCCTGTAGCCCCTGGGACTTTCTCTGTCTAAGTATGCCTGGTTGCTTCCCAGAAGGAGTAAGCTCTCTCTGTCTTTTCAGAGATGATAAAGTTGTTAACACTTTTTATAACGCATGCACTCTGAAAATCAGAAGAAAAAAAAAAAGATGCCATAGGTCACAATGATTCAAAGGACAAATTCATCTAAAATATATTTAAATTCTGTGTGATTTGTGTTTTGAATAAGCTAAATTGAAAGAGGTTTCAAAAAATAGATCTATATTTTTGATGAAATGACTCAAATTGTTTTCTTTAGATTTTAACTGTCTTAATTGCTCTCGTGTCAATTTTTTTGTTTGTTTTGCTGGGTAGTCTTCATTAATAATTTCCCCTAATGCAAAAAGCTTCAGAATAATTTTCCCGTATGTTTTCCTAAAAGCCACTCTTGGAGCCTTTTCAAGGCTTTTCATCTTTCTAACTCTAAGATAAGAAAGGTGAATGTACATGCAGTAGTTTCTGTTCAAATACTGTATATTCTTTTCCGTATTATATTCTGTATTCGTACATTCTGGAAATGTTCCTTCTAGGAGGTTCTCAAAGCTATTGCACAACATATACTGTGTGGGGTTTTTATTGGTTTTGGCAAGTATTACATTTGCTCAAAGAGGAACTGGGGAGAAGTTGTCTAGAACAAGAAATTCAGATTGAAATTGGTGAGCAGCTTGGGCTAAAACGAGGACAGGGAATTTTTTCAAAAAGTTAGAACATAGCTCATTTGTGAAATGTTAAAACATTTTATTTTGTCTGTTCAAAAATAAGTTATTTTCCATTCAAAATATTATTTGTCTGAAAGTAAATTTCAATTTTTCTGAAGACAGTTTTGAAATGTTTAATTCAAAATGGATCAGAGTATTTAACCCAGGATTACCTACGTTGACTCTAAATCAATCCTAATATTATTTTGTTGTTGAAGACAACCCTACCCTTTATGTTGAACCTCCTAACTCTTACTCAAAACTCAACAGCAAAAAATATTGGTTCAACTAGAATCATTTTTTTCATGAAGTTTTAGTTTGAATATGAATCAACAATAAATAATTTTTCAAGTATTATTTAAGATCCAAATATCAAATGTTATAAGGAAAATGATGAGATTTTCCTAAGCAAGCTTCTCCTAGTGCTTGGGGTTTTTTTTTTTTTAAGGACAGTAGGTAGAGGTATTGCTTGGACCTACCATTGACATAATCAGAAATTCCCTTTGATGTTAATGGTGAGGTCTATTGATGGTGTTATCTTCAGGTTTAAAAAACCTAAGTATCCTGGAGATACAGACTTAAATCCCAGTAGGACTGAATCAATCCTTAACCTTCAAAGGCAGATAGATCAATTGCTCCTGTGTGATGTTTGGTTTAGACCTTTGAAATGGCAGACCTTTCTGCTCTGTTTGGAGACTAAAGTTGCATGCAGTGGCCTTATTCTTGAAGGAAAGGAGTTGCTTTTGTGAATACTGTCAACAGGTTTCCCAGAGTTATGTACTGGGTTGGGACACATAGTATGTTTTTAAAATACCTTGGAATGAAAGATCCTCAATCAAATATACAATACGATTTCTATGTATTTACATAAACTTCCCAATTAACTAATATCCTCAATCTCAGATGTAATAACAAAAAATGAGACATATTTGATATTTGAATCATGACTTTGTTTTCAGAAAATATCGTTATATTTATACTTCTGATAATGATCAATGAGTCCGCAGAGGGAAATTAAACTCTGAATTGTTTGTGAAGTAGAAAAAGAATTTATTAAATAAAATTTTGAACTGTCAAAGACGCAAATCAGCCTACATGGTGACAGGTGATACTTTGCACTTCATGCAGGCTTTGTCCAGAAATACTATTTTTTAATATAATAGCATTTTAAACTTTGTATCACAAAATAAAAATATTTACATATCTAAATGAATGACTGAATATGACATAAATCCCTGAATTCTAGTAGTTCCAGGCCTCTATGAATCTGGAATTTATTTGATCCCTTTCTAATAATAATGAATTAAACCCAAGAACTTAAAAAGTCTTCATTTTTATAAGCTGTCAGTTTAAAGACAAATGTTTTGAGGAAGCAAAATATATCTTCTTCAGACTAAAAAGTTGAAACACAGTATTAATTTTAAAAACTTTACATATTGAGTAAAGGTCTTAGGAAGATTCGTTACTGCCTAGAGAGCTTCCAGACAGATTATGTTCACTGGTATGTATTTCTCTAACATTAATATAAATTCTTTGTATCTACTATGAAATTAATACATTTGAGGCAATGAAAGGATTCTTATGGTAAAGCAAATTGAAAACATTTGGAAATCATTCTTATTTCTTATCAGCAGGATTGCTGTCTAGTCCTTCAAGCAGACAGTCTCCAGTACAATACCATCTGATGCTGTCATTAAATCCTCAGCGTCAGGTTTCCGTAGCAACAGAAGAGCTCTCCCTGCTTCACTGTCTGCGTCTGAAATCCGGAACAAAAACAGTTAATCTTATGCTGTTTTTCTACATTTTATTGACAGATTTAATCTGAGACCTTCTGTATCTGGAAAGAAGTGGTAAGTAACAGTCAAAGTTTGTGATTATTAAATTACAGGGCTGTATTTTAGTTGTTGATGTACACGCACACCAGATGGTGGCCTGCTGTATTCATCACCAGATTAGAAAGATAAAGTCTGGGCTATATGTAGGCCTACACATGCGCTTATGAGTTTACTTTGTAAAGCATACGAGGTTATAGGGCTTTTAGTGCTTATTTAAAATAGCAAATCTTGAAAAGCTTTATTTTCATTTGATTATAAATTTGACAGGATGAACATATTCCCAAGGTGTTTAAAGTTCGTTTTGATGTTACTGTTTTCACACTGTTATCCCTCTCGAGGCTGACAATAGCAAGCAATATACAAATTACATAGACTGTACCAGGTTTAGGAGTTACTATTTACAGAACAGGCAACTGTATTTGACTCAAAATATGTGGTAATAATTAAAAACTGTGACCTGAACTCACATATGAGTTTCATAGAGAAAAACTGCAAAACATTTTTGAGTGTGATTTAGAGGCTGAATGTTTGTACTTACTAACATATTCTAAATAAAACTTTTCTCTGTTCACTAAAAACAAAGAAAACATCTCCTGAAATTAGCTTTTTTCATTTCTAAGACAGACAATTTTTCCTAAAGCCAGTAGGAAGCCCACCCAGCTACCATGGAGAGCTCCCAGATCAGCTGAGTTTTGAGTTTCATTTTAGTAATTATCCACGCTTTCTCATTATATTTTTATGACCTTATTTTGTTCTTGCAATTTGTAACATGCATTATGTTTTTAAGGAATTTTACCTAGATGCAGAATCCATGTTTTGCAAGCAATATTTGTACAAAATACAGTTGACACATTTTTAAAAACATCTTCGTAAATAAGCCTGAATTGCTGTCATTTCTTGGTGTACAAAATTTGGCTATGTTAATCATGAAAGCTATGTTATAGGTTGAATAAAACAGTTGTGACTGTTGCTTTATTACTTAAATTAAACCAAGAGATTGTGCCTTTATACTTCCAAATACTGGAAGAAAAAATGTAACACTTTGATATAATAAGCATTTTTGTTTATATGTTTATAAGAATATGTTTTGTTATTTTTTTAATGAGACAGAACATCACTAAGATGAAGAGATACTGTAGCAAGTATCAAGAACTTTCACAGAATCAGTATTTTTACCTTTTTGTGAGGTATCTCCAGAGTTATAAGTTATAACATATATATAGTTATAACAAATGTAACGAAATAGTTATATTTGTTTTGTACTAAAATCATACGATTATGCATTATACTAATCTTTATGTAACTGTAAAAGTTATTTAAATCATAACTATAATTTTGTGTTTCATTTGTAAGTAATTTGCTAAATAATTCTGGTGATTAATAAGAAGTCTTTGAGCAATTTTATTAATATACAGGGTTCATTTAATTAAAGGTTAAACCTCTTTTCTGAAGTAACCAGGAAAATGATAGTCATTGTCCAAGAGCCTTTTCCAAGTAACATCAGGTGTAGCTAGCCTTTGCTAAAGAACTGTGCGATATGAGAGTGAGAGGATGATCATGTGAAAGGCATGTAAATATTTACTGAAAATATGTTATAAAGATAGAATATCATTTTAACATGATATATTTGAAAATTTTTAAACATAGGAAGACACATACACCTTCTTTAAACGCGGTGGTATTTTATGTTCATAACATTGCACAACAAAAATATCACTTGGTTTTCACACATCTGTAAAGAGCAGTTAAATAAACCCACCAGAGGAGCTTGAGCATTTGAGGTATCTAATTAGTACATTTTCCAACAAGAAAGGGAGTAGAAAATCAGCAGACCCTTGACTACATGGTATTATGCTAGCAGCAGCATTGAACTGATTTGAGGATGAACAGGGAACGGAAAAATCCACACTTGTCAAACCTTTGGCACAGATCGTTCTTTTGCAATGATATGAAGATAGTAATGGGAAAGTAGGAAAAAACCCACACATCTTGACCATACATAGGTCATTACAAGTGGCACACAGTGCTAAGTACTGCAACCTAATAAAGATCCCTGTATGCTCTCACAGTGCAGGACAGCACTCTGGACCCACCAGTCTAAGCAGAACCAGCCGTAGAACTCAGGCCACACTTCTACTGATTTTCCACAAGTTTCTTAATCAACCTTGCTTTTAAAATATTTTTTTCTTTCTTCAAAATGGAGTTGGTAGCTTTCTACTATACCAGTGATATTTAAATAAAATAATCAACGTTTTGATAGTAACATTTTGAGATATTTTGATAATTACTAAAGTTATGTAAGTGCCTAGCCAGATCTTGGATCATTTTACTGTAAGCACAAAGCAACCAATACTGTGTAAAAAAGTGTTTCCAGAGAAACAATTTTGCTCAGGGGAACACAGTTGAGTATTTAAGCCTAAATGGAGTCAGAATTTATTCCTTTGGTCATTAGTAAACTGCTTGGACTTGAAAACAAAAAAAAAGGGAGTTTATCTGCATCTTAATTTTCCCTGTCTCATTGGTATTCATAATAATGTTAACTTAATAATTTTCTTTTCTTTAGATTATAGAGAAGTAATCCAGCTAAAAAAAAAAAATGTGAGGAAAATTTAAAAAATCATGAACATATTTGCCAAATTTGGGATCAATATTTTGCATATTGGTGTAAAATATGATTGATTCATAAGTGTATGCACTTATGTTGCAGAAAATGTGTGGACATTTACACAGAGGTTCATCCATGTTTTCCTCTAGTTCTCATTCTTTATACACATACCCAAATAGTATCAGTGAGCTTTTACATGAATAGGGAAAAAAACATGTAGGCTTTAATATTTATCTTTTTTTACAAGACCCTCCCCTGTGAAAATGCTATGTAATGAATGTCAAAAATTAGATAATATGATATCTGGCAAACATAAATCTACACAATTTGTGTTCCCTAAACAATTTTGACACTTTTTGGTGTCATCATTGTCTTGATTTGTGCTTTCTGATTATTAATTTTTTCATAAATATTTGGTAGATAGAGAGAAGACTTATAAGAAAATAAGGTTTATTGTAGAGTGGACATGCTGACAGGAACTGAGTGTGATAGATGCAGTTACATGATGATTTCATGTCCGTATTGATGCATTTTGTTGCTATCTCCTCATTCTGTCAGTCTAGCATCCATTCTCTTGTCCCAGTCAAATTAGTCACATTTGAGCCCCAAATTCCTGAGGTTCATCTAGAGTTGATACAGAAAGAAAAATAATGTCATTGGTTTCACCAATCAAAACTCTTTCTCTGGAAAAAAAGCTTATGACAAAATAAAATATAAAATAACAACATTTTCTATACTAAGTTGCAAGCCTTTAGTCATTTTCTAAAAAAAAAAACCAAAAACAAAAACAAAACCAAACAACTATTATACAGTTAACAAATCAAATGGACAGATGATCAATGTCAAATCTACTGAAAAACTGCCTGTGCAAATGGAACGCCAGATTATATCATAATCTGTCACTCAAAGTGCTGATGACCATGTGTATATTGCTAAGCATGCCTCAGACAAGACTTGTGGCAAAAGTCACCTTCATCCTAAAATGTATTTAACGTAAATTTCATACTAAAGTGTGAAAGATATTTAAGGTTAATAAAGATTTCCAAGGTACATGACGAAGAAGCTGTTATTAGCTATAAATACATCTTGAACATTGACTTTCTTAATCAGTCCAATTATTGCAGAAATTATAAATCATAATAATTATTTACTAAATCAAAAGAGACAAAGATTCATTTTTTTTCTATAAAAGGTATTAATTGGTGAAGGTTGTAAAATATCTTGGCATACTTTACATTGTCAAGCTGTTGCTGTGTCTGTAGGTCCCTTCTGATCCCCCAGTCTTTTACTAGCTTTTCTAATTCTGTATGACTCCCAGGCAGTGCGTTCATTTCGAAGTCTTCCTTTTGAAGACAGTAACTGACATTGTTTTATGCATCAATACTGCAAAACTTAAATAGGGTAAACACATTACGCAGCGTGTAAGCAGTGGGTAGGTAAAGCTGTTCACATAAGTAAGCGGTTGCAAGGTGGGCACTCTGTGGCCTCTTTGATTCATTAGATGCTCATAGACTTCATTCTCTTTTTATCTTCAAGGACCTATAATTGTTGAATGCCAGTTGCTTCACAGACTGAGTTGATGTTTCTTGCATGGCTAACAGCATATAGATAGGTCATTGATGGGATATATGCATTAAAATTTCCTAGGTAAAAGAATGAATTACACACAAGTCTCTCCCTTCTTGGGTGGGGGCACAAAGCACGGTTCTATAAAAAAATGGAAAGAAATTTGATGGGAAATGACAGTTGTGCAGCTCACCCTTCATAGGAAGAGGGAATTTAAGGTGCCTGGAAGATTTTAATATGTCAAAAGAAAGGAAGGATATTAAGTTCTTCTATTAGGTAGTAATTTTGAAACTGCGGAGCTATTTATCTTCTTCTATAGTCAAGAGTTTAACATGGATTTCAATGGGAGTCTCCTGCTTCTTACAAGGTTTAAGCTACTTTTTACATTTTCTTGGGAAGGGCCTTAGCCTGTAACTTACAGTTATACTTTCTCTGCTTGCTCACTGAATTGTTATGTACTTTATATAATTTGGGTTAGCTTCAATGAGATACTGAGAAAAAGTCAAATCCTGGTATTTAAAGAACTTCACAAGAATGCAGAAAATTTAGAAAATACCTGAGCTACTTAGGCTAAAAGGATATTTTCTTCCTAAATTCTAGCTTCATGAAATAGCATCTACCTTGCATCTGCTAAAGTAGACATTATATATTCAGTCTTAAAATGGACACAATTTGGGGTTTGTCTTGGGGAGAAAAAAATGTTTTGTTTCCATTCATATTAGTGAAGAAAACCAAATAAATGATCAGTGATTTATTTTCTTTTAATCTATCCAAACTGATTTCTTCACTCCTTCCACATTTAGGTTAAGTTATTGAACCAAAAGTCTAATGTTCCTCCAGTCCTATTTCACCACATATGTTATCAAGGAATTTCAAACCTTCATTAATACTTAATGCTTAAATGCTTAAATCTCTAAGTAATTTTATTTTTACAGACTGTCAACTAAATTGGTGTTGATGCATATATGTTTATGATGTGCAAAATTTTATTGCCATATAATACTGAACAGAAGTGTAAACATGACATCAATGTGAGTATTATGAAAATATTATATATTTCATTTTCATAATTTTTTCACATAGTCTTAACTCTGAAAGTGCTTTTGATTGTTTTACAATATGTCAAAGTAAATAGATGTGATCATATAAATGCCATATAAATGTTGGGAACTTTCAAAAGACAAAGTTTCTAAAGCAAATATGTTTATTCAAAAAAATCCTTTCTGATGTCGCATTTAAATAGAAGCAGATAAACTCCATAATTCACAATAGAATGAAGAAAACAGATTAGAAGGATTATTATGTTCCTACATATGCTTCCGGTGAGATCAGAGATGTAATCCCCTGGAAAGATGATGGAACAGCTCGTTCTGGGTGTCATCTCCAAGCATCTGGAGGAAAAGAACGTTATCAGAAGTAGTCAACAGGGATTCACCAGGGGGAAGTCATGTCTGACTAATCTGATAGCCTTCTACAATGCCGTGACTAGATGGGTGGATAAAGGGAGGGCAGTGGATGTTGTCTACCTTGACTTCAGAAAGGCTTTTGACACCGTCTCCCACATCATCCTCACAGGCAAGCTTAGGGAGTGTGGGTTAGACGAATGGACAGTGGGGTGGATTGAAAACTGGCTAGCAGATAGAGCTCAGAGAGTTGTGGTTAGTGGTGCAGAGTCTAGTTGGAGGTCAGTAATGAGTGGTGTCCCTCAGAGGTCAGTATTGGATCCAGTCCTGTTTGATACATTCATCAATGATATGGATGAAGGGATAGAGTGTACCATCAGCAAATTTGCTGATGACACGAAACTGTGAGGGGTGGCTGACACGCTGGAAGGCTGTGCTGCCACTCAACGTGACCTGGACAGGCTGGAGAATTAGGTGGAGAGAAACCTTATGAAATTCAACAAGGGCAAGTGTAGGGTACTGCATCTGGGGAGGAATAACTGTATGCATCAGTACAAGTTAGGGGCTGACCTCCTGGAGAGTGGAAAGGGATCTGGGAGTCCTGGAGGACAACAGGATGACCATGAGCCAGCAGTGTGCCCTGGTGGCCAAGAAGGCCAATGGCATCATGGGGTGCATCAAGAAGAGTGTGGCCAGCAGGTCGAGGGAGGTTATCCTCCCCCTCTACTCTGCCCTGGTGAGGCTGCATCTGGAGTACTGTGTCCAGTTCTGGGATCCCCAGTTCAAGAAGGACAGGGAACTGATGGAGAGGGTCCAGCAAAGGGCTACTAAGATGATTAGGGGACTGGAGCATCTTTCTTATGAGGAAAGGCTGAGGGACTTTTGTCTTTTTAGTCTAGAGAAAAGAAGACTGAGGGGGGACCTTATCAATGTTTATAAATACTTAAAGGGAGGGTGCCGGGGGATGGCGACAGTCTTTTTTCAGTGGTGCCCAGTGATAGAAAAAGAGGGAATGGGCACAAACTTGAACATAGGAAGTTCCATCTTAACATGAGGAGGAACTTCTTGACTTTGAGGGTGGCAGATCACTGGAACAGGCTGCCCAGAGAGGTTGTGGAGTCTCCCACTCTGGAGACATTCAAAACCCGCCTGGATGCTGTCCTGTGCAACCTGCTGTAGGTGACCCTGCTCTGGCGGGGGGGTTGGACTAGATGATCTCCAGAGGTCCCTTCCAACCCTGACCATTCTGTGATTCTGTAATAACATTTATGCTGAAAATTGTAAAGGGAGCTGATGAGAACTGCAAAAATCTTTGAAGGGTTGTTGAACATAATTGCTTGTGATAGAATTCAAGAATGTAAGTTTTCAAATGAAAGACTGAAAGGTTGCCTTAAAGTATCTTAACAGGGACGTTTCATATTAGTGAAATGTTTTTCAAATAATGTAAACATCACATAGAAACCAGTATACAGAAACTAAAGCTAGAAAATGGAAACTGGGAAAAAAGAAATTGAAGCAATGGAGTTTCCACTATCTGGTGTCCACCACAAGATTTTTTCCACAAAGCATGACTTCACCCAATCTAAGTACACAGTGACATGTAAGGGCAAGTAACGTACAGGGGATCAGATAAGAATATCTGTTTCCCTGAAAAAAGTTCACACATAGAACAAGAATTATGTCTGTGGGTGGGAAAGGAAAGAATCAATATAATTTTTAATATCTTCTGAATTTTTATATATTTGGGGTCTTTTTTTAATATGAGAGTATTATTTGAGACCACTATGAGTCCCCCAATTAACGTCATTTTCAGTGTAAACTGATAACTATTAGAAGTTAAAATATCAAAATCTGGTTCATAATTTAAAAGTACTGTTCAGGCACAAAAAGGAGGATTCATGGGAGAAGTGCCACCGATAAAGTTTGTCTGAAGTAGAGCTCTGAACATAGACACCCAAATTCTGTCTGGTCTTCCTCATTTATCTTAAATGGGAAACATACAAGGTTACAGTGAATATTTATTTCTCAGGTTGCAACACAGCAGTTGTTCAAAGGAGATTTGGAAGAGTACTGGACAGGGTGTGCAAAATCCCAGGCATTCTGCCTTTTTGTGTCTCTGTTAGCATTGGCCAACAAACTTCAGTCCAACACAGCAAGTAGCATGGCCCAATTGGAGTGGATCTTGACAGCAAAACCATTCATGCGGAAGGCTTGGTATCCACATTATGCATTTCAGGATCTTTATTTTGGATTAACTCATGTTTCTACCTGGGGACTTGAATGCCTGACAGCAGTTGGATTTATTAGTTACGCATCAGGAGTGCATGTTCTGGTTTAATTTCATTTGAAAGGAATCCTATTCATGTGCTACGTGATGTGATCGGAAGAACTGTAAGTGGGTACAATCAGTATATTCATTTAAAAAACGCATTCCGGATCCAAACGAAAACACTATGTAGCACAGCTCCTCCTTCAGCTATAGATTTAGCCCTGTACTTTCCATTTCTTTATGCACTACTGTGTCTTTGAAATAAAGTGTTTTGAGAACCAAAATCAAGAGCTGAGCAGTCTTTTTACTGAGTAGCATGTCCTCCTGTTTAATCCAAGTTCCTTTTTTTTGTGAAATTCCATTTGCAGAGCTGCAGGGAGACATTCTGGAGCCTATTAGTTGTTCCCTTGCTTCCCTTCTTCTTGAGCCTGCTCACCCCACTGCCATGAACTTGTGACTAAGTAATAGCTACAGGCAGCAGAAGTCACATATTTGCCCTTTTTTAGTACATCACTCTCACCCTGTATTTGTTGCAGCTTTGTCCATAGGGATAAAGGTTTGGGAAGAATGTGAAAAAAGAGAGAAATGAAAATTAGGAAGAGTAGATATATTAGCACATCTTTGTAATTTCCTTCTTTTGGCATCTCTTCTTTTGCTTTTCAATTGTGTTCTATGCAGTACAGCATCCTTGGGAAAGGTTATGAAACATGTAGGAGTCTGGTGCCTGCACATCTTTGCAAATTTTGAGGACAAAATTTCCTAGAAAAATATTTATTCTAGAAGCAATGTCCCTTCTCATTGCATAAGGACATCAGCTTTAACTTCTATAGTGCCCTCTATATTTATCAGACTAATCTCAATTTATTACTATTGTCCATGGGAGAGGGGTTAAACTCAGTGCAAACGAAGATTTTCATGAGAGAGACTGCTCTTCTCATTAACTCTTTGTCTGCTGTGAGCAGTGCTATCCTATGTTCACTTTAGGTAAAAAAACTAATCAGACAGTTTCCTGACATTTTGCAAATGATACAGTGGCTCATATGTAAAGCTATTGATCCGAATTTCTTTTCTGTCCCTGCTGCTTTAAAGTACATGTTTGTTCTTTTACAGATAAATGATGTATTGCTGAAAGCACAGTAGCTATTTATAGTCATGTACATATAATACAGACACCTTTAGGGCATGTCATCATTAAAACGTGTATGTCCTTATCATTGTACAACTACATGGATGAATCACTTTCTGTTACACTGTGTCCATATTTTCCCCACTTGTCACCTGCGAAATAGTTTATTTTCATTCGTTGTCAGATTTTGCATCTGTTCAGGCTGGATCTATGTAGTGAAAATTAAATGATGTTTTATAACATAAAGGGGAAAAGTATTAGAACATTATGACCTTGTCACAATCTTGAATTGTTCTCTTGTTTTTAAAATAGATGATAATACTACTTTTTATCCCAAGAGACAACTGACACTTTTGGAATTGGAGCCTAAAACACTGAGTGGCTTATCATACTTCATTTGTGCTGAATAGCTTTAAAGTAAGCAAAATACAGTAAAACTCTTATCTTCTTTTGCTCTTAGATGTTATCTCCCCTTCCGTAACCACAAGTGCAATATAACACCATCTCACAGTCTTGAATGTACTAATTTTCAGATTATCTTAGCTGAAGTATTGGGAACTATATTTTAAAATCAATAGCTGTATGTAAAGATGAAGAACCTACATGCTGCTTACACAAAGGTTATGATGTAATGGAGAATTAGTCCAGCTTTCCTTAATCCTGTGGGATGTCCATTTGTCTAAACAAGAAAAAAAAGGATATTCAGGTTCAATTTTTGAAGCAACACTTGAATGACCATATAATGGTGTATTTTGTCATGTTTTTCTTCAGTTCTGCATTTCAATTGCTTTATTTCAAGGTAATGTCAAGCTAACTCAGTTGTGAACCACTGCCAGCAAGATTTGTAAGTTTAGCCCATCGGTGTTTAATGCATCCTAAATAGTCAGTATAGCAATATGACTAAACTAGTTAACAGCAATGATCATTGATGAATATTACACAGCTTAAAAGCCCATGACTACAACATAAAGAATGCTTGATATGCCAATTAATTTCTCTAAATTGCAGAACTTTTATCTTCCAGGTTGACAAAAGACTATGGTATGTCATTCACATGATGTTAGTCACTGGAATAACTTAATATATTCTTTATTTTTATTTTAATTTTGAGGAAATATTGTTGTCTATTACCTTAATTGCAAAAAAAAATATAATTAAAACAAAAAAAATATTTTCAGGTTTATTTTGTAACATAGTACAGGTAGCAGCCTTAATAACAAGTGAGAGAAGAGAGTGAAAAACAGCAACAAGTTGGAAAAAGCTAAGCTTTCTAAAAAATGAGACTAACAGGATGGACTGAACATCTATCCTTTTGCTCTGTTACACAAATTTCCATCTCAACATGAAAAAAGAGGATTTTTGCCAAACATGTCAATTTGGCCAAGCTCTGCTTTTCATCCCTACTCCCCTTCTTGTTTAGCTAAATTAAAAGACTTTATTTCTTGCTTATTTATTAATTTGCGTAAGTAGCAGCCTTTATCACTTACAATACAATCTCTGCATGATGATTCACTGTGTTGAAGGAAGCACAGATCTGTTTTCTATATTTGCGACTGATAACGTCCAAACAGTCACCTCCCTTATGGCATTTGAAGGGGACAGCAGATGACAATTTCAAGATTATTAAGAGGGTGGGTTTAATTTTGTACCCTGTCAAATCCTTGCAATAATCTTTATCACAAGAAAAGATTCATGTTGTACAATTTCCTTTTCTCATTACAATCATTGTCATAAGAATGAGAATCAGTATGTAATTGACTGGAATATTTATGCAGTATAAGAGACTACCAAACCACTGTAAACTTAGAATTTTCTGAAAACTGCCATTAATCCACCCATTTCTAAGAGCAGAGGTTGTGACTGATTAGCAGACCAAACTGTACACTGTTGAAAGGGTTGAGATAACACTTTTGGTTATTTCCCACCACAACCCCCCAAAGTAATAATGTACAATTGAAAGTGTTATGTGTTCTTAGCTTCCTGCCAAGAACAAATCAGTTTGACCAAGTGCTGGCCCACAGCTGGAGGGCTGCCTGAAGTAACAAAACAATCATGCCATACTAAAGTGCCTCACACATTAAGTCAGACACAGTGTGATACGAGGATTGCACACAAAATGTAACTTATTAAAAACAAAGACACAAGCAAGTCCTGTAATCAAGACAGGACACTGTATTGCATACTCATCTTTTATTGGATTTTCTTTTGTATATGAAGTTCTTTTTACACTATGTTTTAATGGAATATTTATATGGTGCGTTACTGGCAGCATCCCATGATGATGTGAAAGTTGAAAAAATCTGTCAATGTCAATCCGTTCCTATATCAGGTGCAAATTCAACACAGCGAATTAGAGGTGTTAGTGCTACCCCCGCATCGTGCCATTTGGTGTAGTCTTCATTTTATGTCTCCTTGCTTTTATGAAATCTTCTTTTTGTTGTCTTCTACATCTTTTTATGAGCCTGATTCAAAGAAGATTTGTATGCTTCTGGCCCTCTAAGAATGGGAGCACTTGAGCTCAAGGTGTAAACTCTTTATACCCAGCTCATCAACAGGATGGCAATCATTTTGCATACCTGTACAAACCATATTCTTATACAGAGACTACTTTAGACACTGGATTGTACTAGAAGCTTCAAAGCAATGCTGCTATTCATCATCAGAAGTCTTTTTTGTTGTTGTTTCTAACACTACTGCAGCTAAAGGTAAAGCAATTGTGAGATTCAGTAATGAAAACCGGGGCAGAGAGCAACTAACAATCTATGAGATATTATCACCAGTGAAACAGGACGTCATTTGCCTGCCATTTTTATGAACAGTCTTTTCAGCAGTTGTTAAACAGACACAAAGCATAGTTTTTACCTGTGGCAGACAGACTCTGAAACAGTAATCTGTGATATCCTCAAGTTAAAAGAATTACCCAAATTGTGCTATAGCAAAGGCGTATGCATTGCCATTCTTCTTGTTACTATGGAATATTGCTTTAACCTTTCAGGAAGTATATATTGCAAGTATTATATAAACAGATTTTTGCAAAGCAATTTCTGAAATATGTATGTATATATAAACTCATAGGCAATTCAAGAAACATACAGATCTACCAAAACAGTTGAGTATATGTGTAGAACACTGTCACCTCCGTTTCCTTGGCATCCAGAAGTGTTTACACTGTTTCAGAATTCAGATGAACAGAAACCTAACTTTTTGCCTTCCCTTTGAGAAATATATTTTTTTTTTTTTACACCTATGACCAATTTCCACCACTTTCAGCAAGAGTGACAATGAAAAGGGTTGGTTTTGCTCAAAAAGCAGCAAGTCCTTTTTCCTTTGTTCTTGTACTTTTGACATGTGCCTTTTTACAGGTGTTTAATGTAAACACACAGCTACTCCTTTCTCTTTCCTGCAGAGCGGCGGCTTTGCCTGGGTTGTACCTGCTTCATTGTTCCACTGAGGCAAAGCTTATTCAGTCCCATTCAGTCAGACACAAAACTAGCAGTTTCTCTCTTCCTAATAGAAAAACAGGTGATCTAAGAAAACATGGATGACCAGAGCGCAGGAGAACAATACAAAGAACTCATTACATCAGAGACCATTAATCACATGCACACACGCATAGGTTAATTCCTCAAATTGTCAAAAGAAATGTCTGATATAGAAATTATTTTTTAATATCTGCTAAGGAAGAAACATTGCTGTGAGAGGTAATTAGTGTACTTTGTAATTCCATTTCAGTGAAACATAGTACCTTGCCTTTCATATTCTATACAGAATACTTTCCCTAATTAGGATTAAGAGAGGTTGTGCTCCTGGATTAAAGTTAACCCAGTTTCTAGTTTTTTTTTAATCTTATATATACACATATGATTTGCTCTTTTTGTTTTTGGAAGTATCAGAACTCAGACCATCTATTGCTAAATGCCGTACATTTAGTTACTAAGCTATTTTTAATTTTCTCTTCCAATCATATCATCAGAGCACTTGTAAGCCTGTATATTTCCTGGTGAATTCTTTAGCCAGGAGCCATCATGTCTCCTGGCTACCAGCTGAGTGTTTAAATGCACAGTGAACACAGAAAAATGGCACTTTGTCAGGTAGTTGACACAGCAACCTTCTGAAGGGCACTACAACTTAATATAACATCCGTCCTTAGAAAAATCATTGAACCTACACAAAGAAGTTCAGTCAGAGAATCTGGGTGTTCAGGACCAATTTTCAGATGGTCCAGACCACTCAGCTTTTGCTTGCTTCAAGTAGTTCTATTTTAACTATGCTGAGATTTGAGTGCTGTGATTCCCTGCTGTCTACACTGGCACAGCTCTCTTCAAAAACTGCCCTAGATATGACTTTCAAGAAACTATATATGTAATTTTATAACACTAACTCTTCATAAGAGCTTGGATCACCTTGAAGACAGTGTCTGATGTCACTACCTGGAGAGATCATTTTGTTCATTAGGAGAACTGTATCAGCTAGCTCCTATGAGGCAGCATCCTGACATCATTAAGCAGATAGATAGCTAGACATGGCACAAAGACTCCATGGGTAAGAAAAGAGAGACAAAAGTCAACTTAGCTAATATTTCAAGGGTCTTTTTGAATAAAAGTTTGAAACAGACTTTATATAATCTATGTAGAATTTTAGTCTTGCCTGATACAGTCACTGCAATTGAATGTGTAAACTACTTTTCAAGTGAAGACGGAGCAACTTTCTTTTAAAAAATAGATAATTGCTCAGATGATATAAAGCACTGAACAGAGGTGTTGCTTAATACCATTCTGAATCAATACACTTTATCTGCTTTCTTTTACTTTAAAACTTCAAAATTGTAGTGGGGGAAAAAGAAGAGTAACAGTGACTATGCTTTGAAGATAACGGGTCATTTCTGAATGTTATTAAGATTCCAGAACCAAAGGCAGATTTAGTGTTGTAGGATAAGGCATACGGGACAAGGCAAGACTATAAGATTAATTCAAAATTGCCCTACGTTAATCTTTCTAAGATTTTTTTTACCCTTATATATTTCAGAAATGAGTAGATTAATGAGCTAGGTTTTATTCTCATTAAATTCTTTGTCATGAGAACTCTGAAGAATTGTATAGCTTATAAATTATGTGAAAACAGGTTGAGTTCTGCATTTCTGCTGGTTTTCCACATATTGTTTTGATTCAAATGTACCACTGCTTCCAACTGTAGAAGACAAACAGCACCCAGAGTAATAAAAAAATCTGAGTGATATATTGATCCATAACTCACAGAAATTATCATAAAGCAGAAAAAAATAAATTCAGACACATGAAAAGATATGGATATATAATGCAACAAATTATACTGTTGTTACCTCTGAATAATATAACTTACATACAGTATTTTTTTATAAAAACAGAAACAGACATTAAGAAGAGCTTATGGATCCAGACTGCAACTGTCCAAGTAAATATCTTTTTCCTGGAATAAATTTTATTCTAAAGCTTTAAGGTGTTGTGTGTGTTTTTATGAGCTTAATGTATGATGGAAAACCTTCTACATGGGTCTTTGGCTGGCCTGTTCTGTCCTGCTTTTTAAGTTGATATTTATGTTGGTCAGTTTGCAGTGAACAAGCCATACAGGAGGAAGCTGTTGACCAACAGCTGTGAATGTCCAGGTTGCAATAGAGCTGCCTCATCTTCGTGTCCCCTGCTCTAAGGAAGGCTTGTGATACACTAGCATGGCCAGAAGTTTTTGTTATCACTTTGTCAAGAGGTTTTGGTGACCAAATTTCTTGATGTTAGGGTGGGAATCATGAAAAGAGAGTATCATAGGTCTCTACCCTGTCCTTAGATCACATTTATTGTAATTTAGCCATAATCACAAACAAGACTTTTATTTGCTGAGGTAATTTGATAGTCAGTGTCCTGGTTTGAGCGACACAGGATTAATTTCTCTTTCAGTAATTTTACTTTTCAGTAAGGTCTCTTACAATGCTAGGGAAAACAGCATTTTTAGAAGACTCTAGTGTTTGAATTTGTGAAAGTATTTACGTTATAGCTAGCTATGGTATGCAGGTTTCAAGGTCTCGGTGTTTCTGAGCTAGCCAGGTGTGGGGATGAGGAGGAGTGAAATCTGAGCACTTGACCCAGGCTGGCCAACAGGATTATTTCATACCATGAATGTCACTTTCAATATAAATTAGAAATTTTGCTGAGGATTGCTCCTATTCTGTGATGGCTGTGATCCTGACAAATTCTTGCCCTGGCACTGGACTCCAGAGGCCTTCCCTTCCTCCTGAAGCCGTAGTGCTCACAGTGTCCGACATTTGCTGTCCGCTGCTGGGAGTGCACAGCTTCTTACTTATATAATTCGCTGAGTACAATCCTCATGTATTTCATATTGGTATCAGGATCAATATTGGTTCTTTAGTATTAATAATGTTAATTATTTATTATTATTTTACTAAATCTGTTTATATTTCAACCCTCACATTTCCTTGTTTTTCCCAATTCCCCTTCCCAATTGGGATGGGGTCATCAGGTGATAGAATAACTGTCTAAACGACAATAAATTGTTGTGGGTTCTTCAGACAATAACAGCCAGGTGCTTTGTCCTCTCTATGTAAAAAATGACAGAGAAAGAATTTTAATATCCTGGAATTATCATTTACAGAGATTGTCCTGCGGTAGCCTTATTATTATAGTAGGCAGAAGGGGAACTCTTAGAGATCACGGAAGCCCATACAAAAAGCCAAAGACAGGAATGTGGAAGTTCCTGCTGGAATACTCAAATTAGGTGTGCATCTGTTAGTCTACTCAGTTTTTCATGTTGAAACACTGAGCTGTATTTATGGAGCATAGTTAATCCTATTCTCAGGGCATGAGGTTCTGTGGTGCTTGGGAAATCAAAGAACAAGGAGTTGTTTAAGCTTTGCAAAAATATAAGCATGGAAGTGTAGAGCTAAAAATAGGTGTAAGTATATTAAATAGTGGGGCATACATACAAATTGATAATTACCTTTTGCTAGAATTGTTCTTTTACAAATAATAATTATGTGATTATTGTAATTATATTCTAAAACCAAATGCTGACATAAGTTTGACTAAAACTATTCATACAGCCAAAACAATCTCACTGTAGGAACCAAGGTAGTGAAAAAAATAAAGTTAATATGTAGTATAGTTAAAATAAGGATGTAATTCTTTAAGGATTTATTTTGAGTGATCTTTTGGGATATTAAGCCGTGTATATTTTAAATCGCTCTGTGTTAACACACAAAAAAGTTTATTTTTAGCAATGTCATATATTGACTTGTTTCTTTCTAATTCACAAAGTTACATATTAGAGTAATGAGAAAATATTTCTATGCTTAGTCAGAAAAAAATACAAAAATAATTCCATGTAAAAACCCATCTTTTAACTTATATCACAATTCTTTTAAAGGTGATAGAAATTCTAATGTTTCTAAAAATATTGACAATTTGAGTATCTTAAAGCACTTGGAATCCAAAAAATACATTTCATTTCAGAAGAACATTTTTAAGGCTTTTTTTAAAGGAAAATTATTTTGATCTGAGAACTTACAATTTTATACTATGCTTCTGCATTTTTACATAACTTTATTACAAACATAGAGGGTTCTACATTTTCACTAATTAGGTCATGCAATGCCAGTTTCATCAGAGCTCCGTGGCTTTTCTTTCTGTGGACCATTTTTAAGAACCATTGATAAATATTCTGTCAAGTTTAGATACCTGGAACTGTTGTAAAAGCTTTTTAAAACAAGAATTCAAAGTATAGAAAGAAATGGTGTATAATGGTAAGGGGATGCTCATCAAAGGCATTAAAAATGTGGCTAAAATATAGATCTCTTCACTCAGCACACTATCTGAGAGCTACAAGATTGCAATCATAACAGAGTAATGAAAATGGATTTAGCTGATGCCATTTCTCATTTTCATTGCCATCATTTTCATGAGAATGAATTAATATTGTGCTATTTTGTATTCTCATGGCAATTTTTGTCACAAAATGGATTCATGCCAAGCCATCTTCTGTTCCTATTAATCTTTGTCAAGAAGGTAGGACACCACATTTTTCATGACCCATTGAGTTCACAGGAATATGTAAAACTTTCACAGCCCTGCAGACTTCAAACTTTTTTTGGTGGTTTGGATAGCCTAACCCTATGTGATGTGTACTGAAGCAATACTAGTAAAGAACAGAAAGCATAAGGAACATGACAAAACTTTAAGATTATTTTTTTTCCTAATGTCATTTGTAGCAGTAACGGTAGAAAGCGCAATAATACAACATCAATGGAGATTTGTGAATAGGTTATAAGGGACTCAGGTAACTATTTAGAGTTTTGCATATGCATGTAAATGTAGGGATATGTAACCAAAAAAAATAAATAAATTATAGCATAGATAAGTGTGTTAAAAACTTAAATTATGACAATAAGTCATAAGGTTTGATTATAACCCAAACTGAAATCCAATATGTTTTCATTGTTGTGAAATACATAGGGTGGAACTTTAAGAAACTGGCAGAGTACTTCAAGGAACATAAACAATCTTTTCTGAATGTATGTACATTTATGCGTTCATGTGATAAGTCACTGTGCTATTCAACTATAATTTTGAACTAACACATTTGAATGAGTGTAATTTTTGTTTTTACTTTCTCTTCATAATACAGTTTTGGTCCATACTAGATACATAGCTGAAATATTCAGTAATACTTTTGAACTAAAATAACTACATACCAATATTACATGATCATTGACATTACATGTCTTACAACCTGAATGCATTTTTGCTTTGAAAATTACATGTTGAAAAGAGAAGGAGGATAACATGGTAATTTAACTAGGGCAGTGGAAATGTATTAAACTCTCCTTGTCCACGGAAGGAAATGTCGTTATTTCTGTATGGGGAAAGACTGAATGTGACAGTTCAACAGGGTGTCCATAGCAAGGTGATGAGCCCACCGTAGCTGAAATGTTTATATCAGAACCTGAATCTGGAAAAGATCTGTTGAATTCCATAGAATTTTAGCAGCCAAATTATTTTGAGGGACATAGTAGGCATTTTTTAGAAACATAAATACCCTTAAAACTCTACTGAACTCTACCTTTGCTCATTTACCTTTGTCTCTACTACAGTATCTTTTGTTTGAGCTACGTTTAAAAGCTAATGATAACACAAACAGTAATCAGAAAAGGGAATTTTCCCTTTATTGGGAATACTTTTTAAGTCAAGTCTGATCAACTGATGAAGTAAGGAAGTTCTAAGCAGTATAGGACAGAGTATAATAAAGCCATATTTAATAACATTCAATAGAAAATTTTGAATGAAAACTGAAACAGTTGTGATATCACTACTATCTTTATTTAATGATAATCAGCTCAGAAGAACACCTTTGCGCCTCTTCTACTTTATCTAGTTCTTTCCACTTCATAGTACCTTAAATCTTTGCATCAAACTGTTAGAAGAAAGATAGATAGAGAGAGATCACTTTGTTACTGCTGCCTGAAGCGAACCAGCATATCATCTCTGAACGAGAAGTCAGTAATTTCTTATTGTCTGGAATGCTGGACTAAAATGATCTCTTTTTTCTAGAAGTGGCCTTTTTCTCCCCATCAAACTGAAACAAAAAGTCAAAGGGTTTTTCTTGTTCGGTTGGTTTTGGGGTTTTTCTTGAGTGGAAAAAATTCTGACATGAATTTTAAAGGGGAGTCCTTATTTTCCAATGAAAGTGCCTGTAAGCATTTAGAAAGGAAAATTTGTAAGATTCCCAAATTCTTACTATGTAATCCTCTTCTGAATACCTTTCAAGATTAAGAACCCCCAAGCTGTTTTCAAAGATGCTCATGAAAAGGTGGCACATATACTTTAATTTCCCTGACTACATACTTTTGGAGAAACTGCTTGGCTTTCAAGACTACCTTTCAGTATGTATGAAAACCTTCCACAGGAACGTCTGAAATGTTCATCAGATATTTCCCTACACATGGCCTTCAGGATGTTACTTTACTCTGTGTTCTAGTTCCCAAGTATCATGTTACATATTTCCCAAGGAACGATATGGTTTTCAGTTGAATACCACTGTACTTCTGGTTTTTAATACAAGTTTCATATTATAGTATGGGGTTCACTTTATTACATGGTATAGATTTCAGCTGTTTATTTTGCATATACAGAATTTAAAAAGAGGATATACTACTTGCATAGTATCAGAGAAATGGGACATAAACAGCCTTGGAGCTATTAACTCGCTGATAAATCTTTCTGAGTATAGCCCGTTGTATATCTGGGATCTAATTAACAGTGCACAAGATTTTATTCAGGATATCTGCTTATATTAGGATCTTTCATTGCTTTCAGACTTAGCTTCAGAAATCCTACTAATTAGTAAGCATCTATTGGTGCTCTCGCGCTGGACTGTTTCATGATCGGTATATGAGTATTTGAATAAGGCGGTACTTTGATCAATAGTCCTCCCTTTTTATGGGACTAGTTTGTAGACGAACAATTTCAGAACTTGACTTCAAAACACTACAGCTCCTTTTCTCTGTCTCTAGGACATGGGGCTGATATATTTCAATATATTTTTAAAAGAGGAGCAACAAACACATTATTTAAAATACCATCTTGTAAGATCATTGTCTATTTGTGCTCTCTGTTTTCAGTGTTTTAAATTACTTACCTGGAAATAGGTATTCCCCAACCTTACAAAATGTGAAAAAAAATATTCTCTGTTGATTGGATCTATAGTCAATAGCTTCAGGTTCATTTTCCGGCCAAAAATGTCACATACACAACTATTCTATATTTATAAGAAAAAAAAAAAAAGAAAAACCCGAAAAAAGAGCTATTAAGATAATATTAAATGTCTTATCTATTATCCCCAGAGCTGATGACTCATCAAACAGTTTCAATCTAAAAGCAAGATTTGCAAATGGAACAGAAGTCCTTGCTCAAGGGACTGTTGATTAATTGGGCATCAGACATAAAATTCCTATAACAGGTTTGGGAGCAGGAACCAGTACTTGGAGCTACTTTGCTGACTCTACAGGACCTCACTTTCACAAGGAAGGAAAGCAAATTTCCCAGCCTCATGGTAGCCGTCATCTACTTATGCAAAGTAATCTCTAGGAACATATATATTTGAATGCCCTTAAAAAAAAAGGAAAAAAAAAGAAAACCTTGTTCTCACACTTCTTGCATGAATGCTTTAATAAGAAGACTATTACATCCTGAGTGGATGACAGCATCATTCCTGAACACTGTGTGACTCCTGTCATGGATTTTGAAGACACTGCTGCTCTCAGTGTTTCCTGTTTCCTACCTAAAGATACCTACAGGAAACTGCTGAATGTGCTAACTTCTGATGGACCTCTGGTCAGTGTTCAGCAGCTTTGGATTCAGATCTGCTGTTATTTATAGAAGCCTGTGTGTCTAGCTTTGGAGACTTGATCATGCTCTAAGGTCCAGACTGAGCACTGGTGTGTCTAGTTTTTCTGTCTTCAGTTCCTGGGATCTGGACTTCCATTACTATGTAGTTGTCTGTTGCAAAATTATTTATGAAGAAATTGTTTTCAACACTAAACAAAGAGTTAAATGTTATACAGCTTCATCTGCTGAACAGAATATGCTCGTCTTGTGTTTTGAAGTCTTAAAAGCCCTATGAAACATTTCTGTTATGAAAATTGTGGTGTGAGATTGCAGAACTGGTCACATTACAACAAGCCTCTAAGTACCTCCAAATCGTCACTAGGCAAAGGTTACACTGAGACACATACTGTATAAAGGTCACTGACAAGTGCTTATCTTCAAGTTTTTATCACTTTTTATTGTTTATAAAACTCTTCCTGGTAAAATGTAATGACCCTGCCCAATTCATTTTTATGTCTTCACACACATCCTACCAGTCAGTCACCAGAGCACAAAATAATTCACTGACAGTTTTCTATGACTGTAGTCATATGCGAGCTAGAAGAAAAAAGTCTTCAATCGCTCATTTTATATAGGAACATCAAAACATAATAGGTTTTGGCTTATATGTTAATAAGTTTAGCCTGTTTGTTTCTTGTTAACATTTATTTTTGCATCCATTTCAGAGGGTGCCAGAAGTTCCTATAATAGTGAGCTGAATACAGAAAGAAACCAATACACTATACAGTTATGGACAAACATACATTCTAAAGGAAACGCTTTAAACATTATTAGGTTTTAAAGAGAAACATGCAAATATATTAAGAAAATATATAAGTATAATTTCTGGGCATAAGTTACTCTTGGTGACCATTCAAAAACCTAAGTTTTATTTCTTAGTCTAAAACCTAAAACCAGCATATAAGTGACACAAAATATTCTTCAAATTGTTAAGGAATGTATCCAGTTTTTTCTAAGGATGAAAATATTTAGAACCTGAAGAATGCTTACAAGCAATTCTAACTTTTAAAGTAGGTCAAGATTTCAGACTTAAACATTTTGGTCGTTCTTAGTTTTTAAAAGGTGTAAAATTTCACAGTTTTATTTAATATTGGCTGATAATCTATTCATAATTGGTTTATGCTGTGCAGTGCCATTATAGCAGCTGGTAATGTTGTATTGCGTGCATATGAAATAATGTAAATTTATACAGGTTATTTTACCATGGAAGTCCTGTAACTGAATATATTCAGATAAGCTCTGTTTTTCCCTTATGATTTTAATACATTGATCATATGAGACAATTATAGCTTATATTTAAAATGTTTCAGCATCAAAAACCAAAGCATGGATTTAAAAGGTTTGGTAAAGATAGTGACAACATTTCATAGAATCATAGAATGGTTTAGGTTGGAAGGGACTTTGAAGATCATCTAGTTCCAACCCCCCCTGGGACACCACCCACTAGACCAAGCTGCTCAAAGCCCCATCCAGCCTGGCCTTGAACACCTCCAGGGATGGGGTCTCCACAACTTCCCTGGGCAACCCATTCCAGTGCCTCACCACCCTCAGAGTGAAAAATTTCTTCTTAATACCTAATCTAAATCTCCCCTCTTCTAGTTTGAAGCCATTACCCCTTGTCCTATCACTACACGCCCCTGTAAAAAGTCCCTCTCCAGCTTTCTTGTAGGCCCGCTTCAGATACTGGAAGGCTGTTATAAGGTGTCCCCAGAGCCTTCTTTTCTCCAGGCTGAACAGCCCCAACTGTCTCTGCCTGTCTTGATAGGAGAAGTGCTCCAGCCCTCTGATCATCTTCATGGCCCTCCTCTGGACTTGCTCCATCAGGTCCATGTCCTTCTTATGTTGGGGACTCCAGAGCTGGATGCAGTACTCCAGGTGGGGTCTTATGAAAGCTGAGTAGAGGGGCAGAATAACTCCCTTGACTTGCTGGCAATGCTTCTTTTGATTTCTTTTAGCTTCATTTGCTTCCTGTGCATGGCAGTGGAATAAGACTTCTCCTGGCTGCTTGTGTGGCCTTTGGACAGAAATGGGGAAGTGGTTGGGTTGGAATTGAGCTAATGACAACAGGGCAACTGATACAGTTTGCCTATTTAATATGGTAGCCACTGTAAGCTTCCTGTTCAGTTTTCATTTACACTAGTTTCCAAATTGCTACTGTTACCAGGGAACAGGTTGATCAGCAGTTTTTAAGGAGTAAGAAATCTGTGTTTATTTCTCTATAATGTAAAGGTGACAGTTTGCTTTGTAGGTCTTCTCATGTATTGCTTTTGCACCCCAGAGGTCCTGGGACTGTAATTGTCTAGTCCATTGTAGGCTGCCATTTTGCCTGGAGTTAGGAAAGATTCTATTGCACTCCTTTTAGCTCCGTAGGCTTTTGCACCTGGAATTCTGTTGGTGAGAGAATCTAAATTCTCATCTCATGTGGCTCCAACTTCCTCTTAATATTTTGATTTTTGAAATGATGAAGGAGACTTTATCAACATTTTATCTCCCAAACGGTGCGACTGACATCACATCAAACTTACAGCCAGATGTTAGTAAGGTGGCTTGGATTTCAAAATTCTCAAGTTTTTAACTGGAACTACCTGTGACACATCAGATTTGCATGTCTCTGACTAGCAGTATGCATTGGTTTCTCCCAGCTAGGTTGTAATCCTTAATATGTTGTACCTTCTGTGTTTATCTATATTGTAGTATCCGCATTCAATATTTTCATATTTGTATCAAAAAAAATCAAAGGTAAAATTTAATTTACAAGATTAAATCCAGCTTGTGAATTTCCTTTGTTTTTATCAACACCAGATGAAAGTTTGTGAATACATATTCTTTAATTACTCAAGTTACATTTTACAATTATTTATGATTTTAAGTTGTTAACAATTATTAATATTTATCATAGCATAGCTCCAATTAGATATCTCTTTTCTTAAGCAAACAGTCCTGCTGTTTTGTCCATCCTTATATGGGAGAGCCTTTTTACACTTCTGAATGTTCCTAATGTCTTTCTCTTTACATTTTAGTCCTGATGACTCCACTGGAGAAAAGATACAAGAGAATTGCCACTGTATTGAATATTTAAACAGTGGCAAAATAAAGATTTCTATTTTGTTCTTAATTATTTTGCTAATGATTCCTAATTATTCTGTTGACCTTTTGGACCTCAGTGAACAATAGGCTGCTATTTTCAAAGAACTGTTCAAGATGACTCCATAAGCTTTTTTCCCAAGTGGGAATAGATAATTTATATCCCATCACTCTGTGCATAGAGTTAAGATTGTTTTGCCTATATACAATACTTTGAAGCTACTACCACAGTTTTGTCTGACATTTTATTTCATGATCACTCAGTGAGCTTTTGCTCAAGTGCTCAAGATTTTTCTGGCTGGTTAACAGTAACTGTTCTTCACCTTTTTCTAATCCTTTTCATTAAAATATTTTAAAATTATATTTAAATAAGGAATATGTTCTCCCATTACTCATTTCTGAATACCATCACTTTTCCATCTTCTTAATTTCTTCTTGGATAAGATTATTTTACTGAATACATAGAAAATTATATAGAAGACTTTTTAGACCTCTTATTTTGCAAACTAACAAATGAAAATCAGCTGAAGTCACTAGACTAACCACAAGCCATTAACAGAGCAACTTTACAAATAAGACTAGTTCATATTCTTTCCCCAGTAAAATGTAGCACTAAACTCATGCAGGATTATCATTCTCAGTAAGGTCAAGAGGTAACTTCTCTTCTTAAATGCATAGTACACACTCTTAATTTAAAGCAGTGTGCTTCAGGCATAGATAAATCTGGTAAAACATTGTGTAGGACTTTTCGAAAAGAATGAAAATTTATTTTTAAAATGGAAACAAACAAATATCTGTATGTATGTTAATAAACAACTTTATCAGATTATATTAGAGATGTTTTATGCAATATCTCATTTATTTAACACAGTATTATGGTACAGGTGACTTTTGATTAGCATTGACTGGTTACTTAAGTGAAATACCCAGTAACATTAGGACTTCTGATGTGTTGCATAAAAATGCTGGGAAAAAGCTAAAAATCTTCCAATGCCACTAATGAGAGAGGGTGTTGTCACACACGTTAATCAATAGGCCACAAATACTCTGATCATTATATATTTGAGAGTGATCTCAAAGTTTTAATAGACATAAAATTATCCCTTTCTTTCAGTTACTCTTGTGGCTTTCTTCCTTAAAATATTGTGTAGAAAATACAATGTAAAAACATTTAAAAGAGTTATATGTGAGTCGGTGAAGTTACGTACAGAATATATATTTGGACATTAGATATATTGTTAGGAAGAAAGATTTCACCTGGCTGTAAATGAGGTTTAATTAGCTAACATTTGTAAAGCAGATGGAGATGTTAAGATTGGAGCTATTGAATAACAGTTCATTGCTTTAGATAGTTCATTGTTTTCTTTAATGGTGAACATATTTGTTCTTATGCATAAGCTATTACAATGGTACATTAATATACCATTACATTTAAAAAGTACACAAAAAATCAATTAGTAAGTCAGATAGGTGACGACGAATTACACACCCACTTGTCAAAGCTGGGCTGATTAGATAGAATCAGAATGTCTACCATGGATTTTAGCACTCAATGCCTGTAGATGTTAGTCTTCTTTCAACTTTTGTGCCACTGAAGCTCTTGCACAGTTGCAGCCTTCTTGATGTTCTTATCCTCTTGCCTAGCTCTTCCACCTTGACTTCATACCCCAAAATACTAAGGACCAACAACTGTGACATTTGAAATTTCTCCTTTTCTGAAATTTGTGAAGGAGGCTTTAGCAGGAGAGATCTGACCTCAGAACCCATTGCAAAGAATTCCTCTCTGCAGCCTTCTCAGCTTTCCTCTTTGCCATGTAATCCAACTCAATGGAAAAAGACTGTCAGGTGATGAAAAAACATGAGAAAGTGTTTCTGGATTTCAGGCAGAGAAAAAAATCAAGGGTAACAGAGGTGGAAAGGAAAGGTAATTTGGGCAAATACTAATGTCTACACATATGAGCTACTTTGAATTACATAAGTTTTTGTGACTTATTACAGTGATTGTTTATAGTGATCAGCACAGATGCTGATGTCATTTTGAATATCAGAAAAAATATTTCTGAAAATTAGTTTGTGATAATTATTTGTATAAGAATAACATTTAAAAATTGTAAGTATAATTAGTGCACTAAGTTTTAGATTGTGTTGTTTTGTTGTAAAGGTGTTCTTCCACAAATCACACTTCTACTTCAAACCAACTCAGATTAAAGACCAAAGCAGTGTGATTTCTTTGTATCAGAGCTTGTGTTGTGAAACTCAAATTTATTATTTGTGATTTTTTGATATTTGGAAATACAGCTAGTTCCTCGTAAAACATCTGAAAGTACCTCATAGGTGTCATTCAAGGCAGGTGAGGTACCTTCCCATGTCTTCATTATTAACACCAGCTATAGTGGTATACCAAGTGCAATAGGACACTATGATATCCCCTTCCTGGGATAACACTGGTTTACATGGACCTGAAAGGTATCTTCCAAATTGTTTTTTGCCTTCCTTTCAAATGAATAGTCATAAAACTGAAAATAGCAACAGTCAAGTTAGGCCTTTGTTCATCTTTATGTGAGTTTTTCAAATGATCACTAAATCATGAGCTCTTTTTGGAAACGCCTGTCTGGGGTTTTTTTGTTCATTTTGTCTGATATGATGGGACCTTGGTTAATGACTGGAAGCTTCAAGGCACTATTGTNCTCGTAAAACATCTGAAAGTACCTCATAGGTGTCATTCAAGGCAGGTGAGGTACCTTCCCATGTCTTCATTATTAACACCAGCTATAGTGGTATACCAAGTGCAATAGGACACTATGATATCCCCTTCCTGGGATAACACTGGTTTACATGGACCTGAAAGGTATCTTCCAAATTGTTTTTTGCCTTCCTTTCAAATGAATAGTCATAAAACTGAAAATAGCAACAGTCAAGTTAGGCCTTTGTTCATCTTTATGTGAGTTTTTCAAATGATCACTAAATCATGAGCTCTTTTTGGAAACACCTGTCTGGGGTTTTTTTGTTCATTTTGTCTGATATGATGGGACCTGCATGACTGGAAGCTTCAAGGCACTATTGTGATGTAAATACCAAGCAGTATTTTTCCTGTGAATTGTGACCTTCCTCCATCAGACTGAATCATTGTGAGATCTCGGACAACATAAAAAGGCAAAATACTGACTGTGTGACAACTGTTGCTTAAGAATTGAACTAATATCTTGGAAGACAACAATTATTGCTGGTGCCATGTCTGTAGACTGGAATAAGAACAGAGACATTTCATGCTCACTTATACAAGGAGTGGCTGCCTCATTCTGTTTTAGCCTCTTTGGGATCAGGTTGATTTGAAAAGGAAGTTCAATGCTTGCTTCTATTACATTGAGGATTTTCTTCTCTCAAAGACTGTAGAGATACAGCAGCTCTCAAGATAAATTGCTGTATGGAACAGAACAATTCTATTTCTATCTCAGATGGTAGAATTTACTTTTAATATGAGTCAAATTTATTCTCTAGAAACTACATCTGTTAAATATATTGTATTCATAATGTCTGTTAATTAAAAAGCGTTCCATACACATAAAAATAGAAACGGAAAAGAACTCTAATGACTTCTCATTTAGGGTAAAAGATAGCTTCATAGGATTTTTTTCTTTTTTTTTTTTTCTGTTGCGTATTGGAGTACCATTGTCTGTAGTCATCTACAGAATTATTTTTTTTTTTATCATTTTTTCAAACTCCTGATTTCTTAATGTAAAATAATTAGTATCTTCATAACACAAATACTTAAACTTTCAGGCACATTGCTTAATTGGTAATTGGCACAGTGCAGAAGAAAACTGATGCCAATTTCTCCTTTATTAATGCTTCCACGGATTTTGATTTATATAGTGATTGATTGATATATTTTTTGACTACAGTGGCTTTCATTTTCACAAAGTTCTAACTTCTAAACAGAAAAGAATGACTCTGATGTTACATGCAACAGTGTGTCATTTCACTGTTAATAATTATTTCAAAATAGATTTGATCACTTGCTTTGAAATCAACCTTAGCTTAGAGTATTCAGTAACATCTTATATTCCTAAATTAAAATCTAGTCTAGAAATACAGACATGTTGTGCTAATTAATGGTATATTGTCATTACTAAAGTTACTGTTGTTTGTGGGATATTAAACTCACAGCTGTCGAATGAGGTTGTTGGCATTACACATTCAATCTGACATATATGCGTATTCAGACCATAATATAAGTGATAACGTGGTTTTGTAGTGTAGGTGTCTGTATAAAAAAATGAAGAAATAGCTTCACTGTCCAAGGCAGTTCCTGAAGAAAATGTTCTATATTATGTATATTTTGGTACCATACCATGAAAACCTCTGAAATAAATACAAAATGTGGGGCTTCCTCCTTTTGTAATCTTCACTAACATTGTCATGCTTTCCAGAAAACTGTGCTACAGTACAAGATGAGAGAATCATGGTTTCTGATCATCTGCAAAGAAGAATTTTGCTAATTCTGAAGAACTAAAATGGGAATTGTTCATGTAATTGTGTTTCCAACAGATTTCAGATTTCTAGATAAACCAGATTATTTTGCTATAAACAATACAATATAAACAAGTATATGTTATATTACTAATACAACACATCTGCTGTTATTTTGAGATGTAAGATTTCAAAGAGTTTTTGCGAAGAAGGTTGACATCATTATTTTCTTTTTACAAATAATGATGAAACTTGGAAACTGTTCATTTTTATAACAGTGAAATAATATGATTCGAGGACTTAAAAGTAGATAAAACAAGATGAAAGTAGACAATAGACAAAATAAATCCAATGCCTTCAGCTTATTAGAAGTGACAGACAAATAAACAGTCACTCGTTACAAAAAATCTAGGGACCTGTGAGAAAAGTTTATCACATAAAATGACATTTTCTACTACTTCTGTGTTAGCAAACAGATCTGCTGCATATTGCCAGTAGCATTTACATTTTTCTAAAACACTCTGAAGAAAAGCATCCAAAGCCTTAAATGTTTCTGAAAAATTCAAATTTCTTATATTTCTCAACCAAGGTGGAGAATATTGCATGTGAAATTTCCAACCACCTTTAATACCCTTGTACATTTGTATTATCTGGTATGAATGTAGAGTTCATAAGCTTTCAGTATTTGTGTTAAGTAACTGAAAATCAATGTTTCATTTAATTAGTAACGTAGTATGTTAGGATGATCACAAAGAAGTTGGGTAATTCAATGATATTTGTAGATGAACAGATATAGATATAGTGGCATGTTGGTCATGGGGTTGGTTTTTGTGTTACCTTTTTTTTTTTTTTTTAACAGAATTTAACCCCCATTTTTAAAATAAAAGGTATAGACCAGAAAATAATAATAATTAAAACCCCCCTGTGCATTATGGAGGGCTGCATTCTGCAAAATCAAGTCGATTTGTTTCAACTTTTCTGTATAATCAAACCATACCAATAATTTTGCCTGATCAGTGTTAATCATGATTACAGAATTTACTTCAGGTTATTGAAAATAATTACATAAGTGCATGAATGATTGTACTCATTTTTATTGCAAATGTATTACTCATAAAATATTTAATCCAATAAAACTGTTCACTAAAATTCACGGAACATGCACTGAAAGCATGGCAACCGAGTAAATATCTGATTAAGGTCTTATTATAAGCAAAGAACTTTTTACATAAGTGAAGTGTACTCTGCAAATATACTTGGTTATGTTTATTTTCTTTGCACCTACTAAAGGCATAAATTTTCCATCCCTCCTATAATTTGGAACCATCCTATTTTAATGTAAAATATAATATAGTATTATCAGAAAAGATAGCATACTATAGAAACCAGTGTTCATTTAAGCATATTTTTTTAATATTTCAATATCTTCAAATAGTGAAATTTCTTCCATATTTCAGTTCTTAATATTCCGTTCACAAGCATAAAATTTCTAATGAGGTCTATGGCCTAGTTGAGGTTATCTGTACTCATAAACGAGATAAAGATCTTATTCAAACTTTTTTCTTCTGGAAGATGAGACCTCTTTGTGGGTCTTCAGTGTAATTCCTAGCTTGACTTAAAACAGTTTAAGGCATGTGGAAAAGTAATGTAGAAGAAAAAATTCTGAAAACTATTCATCTCCCCACAAAGAAGCAAAAGTCTCATTATCTTTCAACGCTGTTAATAATTTCCTCCTGTTTTCAGAGCATTGCTAGGATTCTTAATTACCATATATCTATATTTTATATAGATATATATGCTCCTGGAAAGGTGCACATAAAGTGAGGAAATCACATTGGAAAACATGATTTTCAGCCTGTCTAAACAAATGTGTAATTTTAAGCAACCGGTATTTTTCTAATATAAAAAGTATACATTCTTTATTGTATTGTTTATGTAAGTATGAACACTCTTTTCCTCCCTGAACCACTATGGGTTTGTGCTTTGTACACCCCTTTTATCAAAAAAAGAATTTAAAAAATAAGATAACTGTAATGTTAGACATTCCCCAGATTGGCTATATATAAGATTAACGTTAAATATTACTGGAATCGCTGAGTTGAATAGTTTTATATCTTAGTAATTGCCTTGTAAAAAATCTATTTGATAACTTCTACTAAGGGATTAAATATGCTGCATGACCTAAAGGACACTATTATTTACTTGCTTGATGTGTATTATATTAATATGACAGAAAATGTTTCATAGTTCTAAAACAAAATTTTTGTTTCCACGTATGAAATTCTGACTATTTTGATAACTTTTAATCAAATGCCACTTGAAAAAACAAACAGCAAAACCAAACAACCCCAGCATGTGAATGGATTCTTCAAATACTTTTTCTTCGACGTGCAGATGTGAACTTACCCAGCTTACAATTTATACAAGTTCAGAATGTAGCTAAAATGATGAGGCTATTAAAACTCTCAGTTTTTATGTATATGTACATAGACACACATATATACATACCACTTTTAAGTTGAAACACACAACTATACCCAAAAAAGAAAGTGAGATGCAGTTCTTAATATTTGTCCTATATTTTCATTATATAATTATATATATATATATTGCTATGTTTGATCAGACCACGCACTTGTGCAGCTGAACTATCAGGGCAGATGAGTCTTCCTATTAACAACATTACTTGCAAATATCTATGCTTTCTTCACTGCTTTATAGCTCAGATATATAACAGTATTCTTGCAAACAATTAAACTCATGTCCTGAAACATCCACCTACAGATGTTTTTCTTTTAGCCACTGAAAAATATTGTTTGAATCTGAAGTGTTCACATCCTCATTTTCCTCATCAAAACATGTGGAAGCCTTAGTAAATACAGGGGGAGTGAAGACTTCACCATTAGTTCCAAGATTTTGAACCACAGGAAAAATGGGCATACATATTTCCAAGACAGCATATAATTGGTTTTTCTTTTTTTTTTCCTTAAGGGAATGAGCATGTGCTTTCCCATTTATTTGAACTGTAGTGGTAATAACTGAATATCAGTAGATCAACATATTTCCGAGACTGTCCCAATTAAATGTATTTAAAATATATTCCTAGCAATATAGCTGTATTTTTATATATTAGTTTGCATATTAAAATTCATCAGCTAAACTAAAAAATAACAGTTTCAGTTTTAAGAATTTATCACAGAGGCGTGTTCTCACTGCATTGTATACTAAAAATGAACAATGAAAGAGAAACTCAAGAAAAAAGTACGTTTATTAATGTTCTTTTTTTGAGCTACAGGATGAAGAAAGCATGTGGGGATAAAAACATAGAGATATCTTAAATTATATACCTAGAGCTAAGCAGTAGAGAGTAAATCACGTTTTGGAGAATTTTACTTTCTGGAAGTTAGTACTGCTAGTAGCTAATCGGAGTTAGCTAGTTAGGAGAGCTAAAGTGGAGCGAAGTATTATAAAATTATGCTAAACTGGTAAAATTCTCTCTAGCAAGGAGTAAAGGAAGAGGGGGAAACTTATCTATCATTCTTTATAGTATCATGTTCTCCCCTAGATAGATAATAAAAAGCAAAAGACAAGAAGTCCTCCTCTTTGCTAATCTTCACATATGCAAATTAGTTAGACCAGATGGTGCTGAATAAGTGCCTTTATTTAATAAGCCTGCAGCATTCAATTTACTCCTCATTCATCACTTTGGTCTGCATTGTCCGTGTTACATACCCTTCTGCTTCAGGACCAGCACTGACGGATCCAGCTCTACAGAAAGCATAAAAAGGCCTCCTGCTTTTTGAGTTTCAGTGTGTCCAGAAGCTCAACGTTATTTCACAGTTCTGTGCCAGATATTGCATCCTTTCAGGGTCTCTAGCTTATTCAATTGGCTAATAGACTGTCAATTGTACAGAAGAAACAATCCCAGTCTGCTTTAATACATCAATCTAAGGGAGTCTAGACATTAATGAAGGTTCTTGTCCTTCCAGAAGTAAAAATGCAATCTTACCAGATCTTTACATGTCCTCAAAATAGGATGTTTCTGTATACAGTTTAATCTTCTCAGTTTCTGGATACACAAAGTATGACAAAGTTGTCACTGAATATACTATATACTTGATTAACACTATGTATCACAATTTTATTTTCCCTCTTTAACAGATTGCGCCTATAGGCAAGAGAGTTATGCAATTTTTCAGTTGGGGACATGTAGACTTCTGGTGTCCTTTGAGATGTCTTAGGGTTACCTGATTGGCCTCTAGCTGCCAATCCAGAAGGGTTAACAGGTCTGTGACCTATCTGTGAATACAGTATAGATGTCTCTTATATCCCAGGTTTTCTCAAAGGGAACTGATGCCTACATGAGGGCGCCTGAATTCAGTCCTTGGTCTCCCTTGTTCTTGATGATGAGAAGTAATTCTCAAATATGGTCAATATTATGCAGACTTTTCTTTTATACAATGTTATTAAACACTATAAAATTAGTCATAACTATTCTGAAAGAAAGGACAGCTTGGAGAATGTCGCATGCCTTATTATCATATGCAATGTTTTTAATTCCAAAATTTAACTTAATACCATTTTGTTTGTTTAATACTAATTGCTAATGTTTTCTTAGAAGGTATACATATTTAGTTTTATTTATATAAATGTAAGAACATTGAATCAAAATATTTAGATACATAAATTCTATAATTGCAGTTGCTTGCATCAAAAATACTACAGTTGGTGAAAATATAGGAGTTGATTTAAGATGTGCTTAAACATTTGGATCAGAAGGTAAATTTGGAGTCAAAATATGATCTTGGCCTTAATTTCTTTAAAGCAAATCACAGAATCATAGAAAGGTTTAGAGTTGGAGAGGACCTTGAAGATCATCGAGTTCCAACCCCCCTGCCATAGGCAGGGACATCTCCCACTAGACCAGGTTGCCCAAGGTCACGTCCAGCCTGGCCTTCAACACCTCCAGGGATGGCACCTCAACAGCCTTTCGGGGCAACCTGTTCCAGTGCCTTACCACCCTCAAAGTGAAAAACTTCTTCCTAATGTTCAATCTAAACTTGCCCTCTTCCAGTTTAAAGCCATTCCCCCTCGTCCTATCACTACATGCCCTTGTAAAAAGTCCTTCCCCAGCTCTCCTGTAGGCCCCCTTTAGGTACTGGAAGGCTGCAATAAGATCTCCCCGGAGCCTTCTCTTCTCCAGGCTGAACAGCCCCAACTCCTTCAGCCTCTCCTCATAGGAGAGGTGCTCCAGCCCTCGGATCATCCTCGTGGCCCTCCTCTGGACATGTTCCAGCAGATCCATGTCCTTCTT